>JACDIV010000106.1:0-185000 GCA_022244645.1 Thraustochytrium striatum | reverse complement strand
ACCAGTTCGCTCACTTTCGACACCAACAAGCACGACGCGCGAGTTCGGAAAGGGCGCCACTGCCTCCTCTGCCGGTCGGTGACGACCACTGTCCTGTGCGTCTGCTGCGCCTCCCCGCACTGGACGCGTCTGCCGTCTAGCTCGCCCGCACGTGCTCGCGTCGTCGCGCTACCGGCGCAGACAGCTACCATTCCAGTCAGTCTCAGCATGCGTGGCCGGACTAGCCTCTTCTGCCTTTCCCATGGCCTGTCGCGCTGGTTGCTGTGCCGACGCCCGCGTGCGGGACGCCCCGAGACCATCGCTGCCGCCACCGCCGCCGCCACAACTCGTCTCTTGCCACCTCCCTTCGCCATTGTTCATTCATTCATTCACCAGCCTGCTCTTCCAACACCAGCACTCCGCACCACCGCTCTGCCCCGAGTCGAGCCCGTGAGCTAGAGCCGGTGGACACCGATCCCGCGCTCGCGCGCACACCCCTGCGCTCTTGCCATCGCAGCCTCGCCCGTGGCGGCCTGTGCTCACCCAAAGCTCCTCACGATCTTGATGGCGAAAAAGATCTTTCTTCGCCGAATCTTCGCTGACCGATCGGTGGACAGACTGGCTCCCGAGAAAGGGCCTTACGTTAATCATGGATCGGCTTCTGGCTGATCGCCCAACCGAGTCCTCGGCCGAGTCTGCGCTCCTGTCGACGACGTGCTTCTCACAACAACAACAATGACCGACCACCAGCGCCACACGAGTCCACGACCTCCTCGCGCACGGCCATGAGAGTAGCGAGGCTGCCAATGGCCACCACGGCCACCTCCGTCGCCTCACCGCGACCGACCTCTTCTCAGCCTCGCACTCTCTCCGTTTTGAAAGCGCTACACGACCCCAAGAAACAACCTTGCTGTCTCTGCTCGCGACCACGCTCTGGCTCATCCGGACGCTTGCCCGTGAGTCTGCCGCCTCGGCCGCCGTGCCTCTTGTCCTATACCGCCTTCCGAGCCTCCTGCTTCACAACGCAAGACTCCTTCGCTCTCAACTCGATCATCGTCTTGAAGCGCGCGCAAGTCGCCGACGCTGCTGATCTTGCTAAACCCACCAAGCGCCGTGTCGAGTTGATTGCCGCTCCTCCACCCTCCACCCGGGCTCCTCGACCTGTTCACCGCCACTCTTGATCTCAACTCGCCTCCCAGACTGACCAACCACACAACACAAGTGCTCTGTTTGTTCAACCACCTACAGCAGCCACCTGCGCCAGATCTATGAGCTCTCAGGCGTGCCGATGCTCTGGTCCGCCTGTGCCACGTCCCCGCCAAGCCTTCCGATCCACTCTCCTCCCTCTCGCCAGCGCCTGGCTTGCCCATGCGCTCTCGACAATCCTCATCTTGCCCAACTCAGCCACTCGCTCGCCCTCAACGACGCCACGCCACCGGCAAAGCCATCAACAGCCGCCCCTGCATCCATCTGCGGCGTTCAGCTCGTCTCCAGCCCCGTGCAGTCTTTTGCCTGTGACACATGCCCACCCTCGACAACCCTCTCGCTCTGTGCTGCTCCTCGAACGCCGCACCACGACCCAAGGAGCGGCAGTGGCGCTGGCTGCCAACTTCGCCTGCGTCCTAATCCCCGCCGTGGCCCTGCACCTCGTCTGCGCTGCTTCTCAGGCCATCTCGTTGTGCCTGCTTCCAACCATCCTTCCTTCCTTCCTTGCTTGCTCGCCTGGACGTGTGCTTCTTTGGAATCTCGCAATGGTTCACGCCAACGCCACTAGTGCAGCTCGACGCCTCAGTTTGCGTCACCGCCACCCCCGCCGTCCGTCTATCGTGCTTGCTTGCCCTCCGTCCACTCGCTCTCCGGCTCTTCTTCACCTTTTGCCACTGTCACCATCTCCTTCCAGCCGACCTCGACAAGCGCCATGGCGACTCGACTCGACTCGGCTGCCGGGCCTCTCCACCCTCGTCGTGCGCCACCTCAGTCTCGTCCCTGCCGCCCACTGCCTCCGATTTTCCCCTTAGACGCCCAACTCGACCACACCCAAGCATTCAGATTGTTCTTGCAGCCGCCCAGACAACCAAGCCTGCAATCAAGCACCACGATGACCCGCACTCTATCCGTCGCGCCCCCGCCAGTCCGTCCATCGCACTCTTCCTCTCGCAGCCTGGCTTGCACGTGCGTGCGTTCAACCCTCTCCCTGGTCGCCCGCCCTCTTCTCGTTCTTGACACTCCAAGACGCGCGATCCGATCAGCAAGACGCGTGGGCGGCGCCCAATCTCTTCCATCGCGCCGATCCTAGCTCCCTACACTCCCCGCCTGGCGCTACACCGCCTCCTCTTGCACAGGTGGCCTCTGCTCCTTCTCGCCCCAAAGAAGACCAAGCTTTCTCCTTGCTCCTGAGCACGCCCTGGTCCATTACGGCACTGATAAGCGAGCTCATGGCCTCTGTCTCCTCTCCAACCCACCCTGCGCCGCCTTCTTTGCTATCCTTGGGCGGTTCTCTGCGCTCTACGGCGTCACCTTGCCATCACGGAGGCTCTTCCGTCGTCTCTCACGCTGTCAAGAGCGCCCAGAACAGCAAACGCGTCGGCTGGCCTCGGAACCAGCATCTCTGCCTCCGCCTTGTGCTCTTCCGCCTGTTGACCACCGCCTACTGCCTCGTGCTCGCCTCTCGGAACAGCCAAGCCACACCCGAGATCTTCAACACTTTCACAACTTGCAACAACCCACAGCCCCCCTACTCCAGGCCACAGCGACAAACTCGCCCAGCGCCATCGCCTCCTGTGCCGTGTCGCCATCGCATCCCTCCATGACCCTTCCACCCGTCGCTCTCCCCTTGGCCGTGCCGCAAAGAGGCCTTCGCCAGCACCGCCACCACCACGCCAACTCCACTGCTCTGGGACACGCAAGATCACCCATGAGAGACTGGAGTGCATTTCCCTGCTCTGACCGATGGTGACCGCCTGTTCTCAGCCCCGCAACGCCCCTGCCCTTCGCCACGCCGCCTCCACTTCACCACAACTTTGCTCGGCTCGGACGTCGTGCTTCAAGCGCACCACGCAACCACAGAATCCGCGGCACCGCTGGCGATCGTCTGCGCCCATGTTCCGAGCTCCCTAAGGACCCGCCTATGTGACTCCCATCCGTCTGTGTGCCTTGCGCACGAGCCCTGGCGCCGACACGTTCATTCTCTGCCACTTGCTGACCTCGAGTTCGCCATGACTCACGACGACGATGTCACCAATAGGCGCTTGGCGGCCTCTCCCGGCCGTACATCCTGCCATCATCGTGTTCTCGGCCCTCTATCCTTGCGTCTGCGCGCCCTGCGACCTTGCTGACAGCCATCCTCCTTTTTTTTTTTCCAGCTCGTCAACGCCACGAACGGCGCCCAGCAACGCAACAAGACGCACTTGGTCGTGCAGTATCATCCAACGCCTTTGCCTCGACCTCCTCCACCCCTCCGTCTTGACCTCCTCCACCTCTTTGTCATTGCCTCTCCTGGATCACTCACGACCACGCTCGGCCAACAACCACCTCTGCCCTTCCAAGCAACCACGGCGGCACAAGAACCACTCGAGAGCCAGACCGAATGCCGCCGAGCGCTACACAGCCTTCGTCTACCTGCGCCACAACGCGATCGAGTTCTCTTGCGCGCGCGCGCTCCGCCCCCACCATTGCTTGCTCCTCTGCGTTGCTGGCAACATATCTCTCCAAGCTCGTCGCGCCATGCTGCGACAACGCTGTAGCCGCAAAGCGCTTCTCCCATGCGCCCTGCCGGGCCCTGCCGTGTTTCCGGCCACGCCCTCCTTGGTGGCTTTGCCCTCCCTCGACGAGATCACCAGGACGTCCACCTTGGTCGTCTCGTTGCTTCCAGCCTTCAGGCCGACCAGACACGCAGCGGCACTGCTTGCGCTCTTCTCCACCTGCGCCTCGAGCCATTCAAGCTCCCCAGGCTGCTTGTGGGTCTGCTCTCTGCCTTGCACGACGCCTGCGCCTTGGGCGTCGTTGTCGGCTTCACTCTTGCTTTTCGTCCGGCTTGCCAAGCCAGGCCGCACCAGACCAGGGCCGCAGCGCCATCAGTTGGCTTGGCGTGCCGCTATTGGCACGGTACGAACCAAGCCTGGTTGCACTGCCCGCGCCTTGCACTGGCTGGTGTCCGTCTATTCCTTTGCTCCACCTAATCATCTTGGTCGTCGTGGAGCGTCTCGTGAGATCGCCATCACGATGAATGCGGCGGCAAGGACGATCATGCACGCCTCCACCTCCCCCTCGTGGCCATGAACGCCCTCGACGTCTCGCTCCGGCCCGCCTCGCACCGTGGTGCATCATCAAAGTGGCCAGAATCGTCCTCTTCCGCGTCGTCCTCCTCGTTCCATGTCCAACCGGCGCCACAGTGTTGCAGGCCGTCGCCAAACCGCCGCAACACCTCGGCGCGCTCCAGACCCTGGCCCAGAGCCCAAGCACCCGGCTCCTTCGCCGCTTCGTCTCACTTGGTCGCCGCTCCTTGGCCAAGCCCACACCTCGGTGTCGACAAAGGCGACAAGCACCGCCGCGAACTTGTTGCCGCCAGCAACGAGTCGCCAAGCTGGCCAGTGACCGTCACCGTCTGCCGGCCCAAGCCCCATGCCGTCTTCTGCCTCTGCCCCTGCCCCTCTTGGTCCCCTGCGAGCCGTCACACCAAGTCCATCAAGCCTGAACGACGACGACGACCATGACAAGCCAGCTGGAGAGGATCGAGCCTCGAGGAGCGACGAGACCAGCTCATGAATCCGCTAGTCTACCACACGGACGCGAGCGTCGCCGCACTCTCTGCCGCGCTGCAAGCGCTCCTTACCAGCCAGTGCTATTCACCTACCTCTCGCAGGTGCAGTGGAACGCCATCGCGCAGCTCGTGCTGGCTGCCACGCGCTTCGAGGCGGACAAGATCGGCTGCGGCTTCGGCGGCGGCGGCGGCGGCGGCGGGGGGGGGGGGGGGGCTCGGAGGCGGTTGGCGTGACCATCGTGCTCTTCAAGTGCCTGCTCAACTCGCTGGCCATCGTGTGGATGGACCGCTTCTTCAAGACGCTCTCGGCGGGCGAGTTCTCGTACCTGCTGCAGCAGGTGTACTTTGCGATGTACGGGCTGGCGGCGGGCTTGCTGTTCGTGCTCGCGCAGGAAGGGCCGCGCGCTCTGGCGTCCGAGCCGCTGTTTGCCGGCTGGAACGCCGGCGCCTGAACCAGCGCGGCCCTGTCGGCGTTCTACAGGCTGCTCGTGTCGCTCTGGCTCGCGCCGTACAGAGCGCTCAAGCCGGCAAACGAGGCAGCGAGGCTGTCGAGGGCCGCCGTCGCCTCCCTGTCGGGACCATCAAACCTTCTGGCGCCTTTCACCCTGTGCTCTGCCTTGCTTAGGCGCTCCTATCTCGTGTTCTGCACAACATTCAACTTGCTCTCCTTGGATGTGACTACGATGCGCCAAGGGTCTGGCAGACAGTCTGGCAGCCTCTGTCTGGGCGCTAGCCTTGGTTCCTTGGGGCCACGTGCCTCCAACGCTAGACCCTTTGGCTTCAAATGGAGCCCAGGTCTTGGCTTGGCTGCGCATCGTGAGGCTTGCTTGAATGCATGGACTGATCCGACCGCCTGGCGTGGGGTCGTGGAGATCAGCTCGTTGGTGGCAGTTGCTCGAGGCCAGCAGAGATTGGACGCTAGCGCCGAGCTGGCTGGCAGCCAAGCAGACAAAACGATTCTTTAACTCCATTTCGTTCCACTTGGTTAGGCAACGACGCGCTTGAGGTCGCTGCGCAGCTGCTCGACGGACACCGGCGCGTTGTGCAGGTCCAGGCCCGTGCGCTCCCAGTGCTTTAGCAGATCGCTCAAGCTCCACACGCTCTTGCTGTCATCGAGAGTCACGGGGTCGACCACCTTGTCGCCGGTGACGTTCACAAGCCGGCTCAAACGCCGGCTCACGCGCTTGCGGAGGCTCTGCCGCCGCTTGATTTCGGCCAGCTCCTGCCACCTCAGCTCGGCGACCACTTGGTGCCGCTGCTGCCGCTGCCACTCGGGCCACTCGACGAGCCACGCCTCGAACTGCGCGTCCGTGATGGCCAGCGCGTCGTCCTTGGCTGCCTCCAGCTCGGCATCCGTCACGTTGATGTAGCTCGGGAAGATCATGGCCGTGGCGTCGACGGGCAGGTCGAGTGCCTCGCGCAGGTCGATCTCAAAGCGCAAGTACACGCAGACGTCGTCCACCCAGCGCAGCGAGTCCACCTTGCGCTTGGCGTGCTCGTGCACGACCATGAGCCGCATCACCCTGCGCCCGAGGTCACGCAGCTGCTCGGCGCTCTCTCGGGCCTTGGCGATCCCCACGACTAGGTGCATCTGGTTGAGCGCCCAGACCGGCTTGTCGCCGCACGCGTCCAGCGAGTCGCTCATGCGAAGCAGCAGCTCCTCCCTGTGCTCCTCGTCCCCGGACAGCAGCTCGAGCACATCGACCACGCGCTTGGCGAGCGCCTTGCGCGTCTCGGCGATGCCAAACTCCTTGGCGTCGCGCAGCCGCGACAAGAACCGCACCAGCGTCGCGTCGTCGGGCCCCGCTGGCACAGCCACGACATCCACTTGAGCCTCGTTGCTCCAGAACGCCGCGGCTTCTGCAGCGCTCGCGAAACCAGGCTTGCTCCAGCCTGGCCGGCCGCAAGGTCGACGTGGAAGCGCACTCCAGGCGCGTCTGCATCGCGAAGCCATTCGAGCGTCTCTGACGAAAGCCCCGAGCCGCCCAGGTAGACGTCGAGCGGATCGCCGTCCTCGTCCGTGGGCCACTCGAGAATGCTGGCTGGCAGACTCTGAAGCGACGTGCACTGCTCAAGATGAAGGTACCGACCGACGTTCAGGTCCTCCGACAGGCTTGTGAGAGAAGTGCATTGCCTGGCGTTGAGGCCACCAGAGACCCAAAGACCGGCTGGTAGACTCGTGAGCGACGTGCAGCGCGTGAGGTCAAGCACACCATTCACTCGAAGGCCATATGGCAGGCGGTGTAGCCTGTGCACTCTGCAAGATGCATACTGCCACGCACCTGCATCCCCTCAGGAAAACTAGTGAGGGCGCTGCACCTAACAAGGTCCAGCTCACCACCAAAGTTGGCGTAGCAGTCAGGAAGCTCGCGGATGGTTGTCCACCCTGAAGCCCCAGACCACCACTTGGCCCAATGATCTCTCGCAGCGCCACCAGAAAGGCCTCCATGTCCGCCTGATGCTGCGCCTCCAGCGCCGTGCACCGGCTCAGGGTGAGCGCGCCTTTAACGCGAAGGCTCGTCGGCAAGCTCGATAGAGCTGTGCAGCCGGTAAAGTTTAAATGGCCATCCACGTAGACCCCCTTGGGCACGCTGGTGAGCTCCCGGCAACCCTCCAGGTTGAGCGTGCCGTTGACCTTGATCAGACTCTCGGGCAGGCTGGTCAGGGCCGAGCAGCGGTAAAGATGGAGGTTACCGCCGACGCTGAGGCCATCGCCAAGGCTGGTCAGGGCCGAGCAGAAGTTAAGAAAGAGACTGCCGCCGACGCTGAGGCCGCCGCCCAGGCTGATCAGGGCCGAGCAACAACGAAGACCGAGGTTGTTGCCGACGCTGAGGCCGTCGCCCAGGCTGGTCAGGGCTGAGGACCAGCAAAGATTGAGATCGCCGCCGACGCTGAGGCCGTCGCCCAGGTTGGTCAGGGCCCAGCAGCCAGAAAGATTGAGGTCGCCACCGACGCTGAAGCCATCGGGTACTTGTTCGACAGCATGCCACTCACTGAGAGATAGCCCGGCCTTGGGCCCCAGCACTGCCGAAAGCTGCTCGAAGAAGGCGCCCATGTTGCCGTGGTGCTGCTCCTGCAGGGCCGAACAGCCCTCCAGATCGAGATGACCGCCGACGCTGAGGCTACGTGGCAGGCTGGTCAAAGCCGAACAACCCGCCAGGCTCAGGGTGTCGCCGACGCTGAGGCCGTCGCCAAGGCTAATCAGCGCTGAGCAGCCAAAAAGATCGAGGTCGCCACCAACACTCAAGCCATCGGGCAGGCTGATCAGCGCCAAGCACCCTTGAAGATTGAGGTCACCGCCGACGCTGAGGCCGTCGCCCACGCTGGTCAGGGCCAAGCAAGCCCAAAGATCGAGGTCGCCGCCGACACAAAAGCCATCGGGCACTTGCTCGACAGCATCCCATCCGAGAGAGAGCCCGGCTTTGGGCCCCAGCGCCGCCGAAAGCTGCTCGAAGAACGCGCCCATGTCGCCGCGATGCCGCTCCTGCAGGGCCGAACAGCCGTAGAGCTCGAGATGACCGTCGACACTGAGGCCGTCGCCCAGACTGGTCAAGACCGAGCACTCGCGAAAATTGAGGTCACCGCCGACGCTGAGGCCGTCGCCTAGGCTGGTCAGCGCCGAACAGCGCGAAAGGCTGAGGTCGCCGCCGACGGCGAAGCCATCGAGCACTTGCTCGACAACATCCCACTCAGCGAGAGAGAGCCCGGCCTTGGGCCCAGCACCGCCGAAAGCTGCTCGAAGAAGGCGCCCATGTCGCCGCGGTGCCGCTCTTGCAAGGCCGAGCAACCTTCGAGATCGAGATGACGGCCGACGCTCAGGCTGCGTGGCAGGCTGGTCAGAGCCGAGCAGCCCGCCAGGCTCAGGTTTTCGCCGACCACGAGTCCTTCTGGAAGTGCAGTCAGTGTCGAGCAGGATGCCTGATCAAGCCAAAGGCTCCTGAGCACTATCATCCCAGCAGGAGCCAGCCCGCGCTCAATTAGCTGCCGCGCCTCGCGTTCGTTGTCGGCCTCCAACTCCTTGAAGGCTTGGATGATCCTGTCCCTCTGGCCGAAAAGGCGAACGCCGACACTCAGCAGCATGCTTAAGTCGCCTACAGCGGGAGAGCGTGCTGTACCTCGTCACGATTTCGTTGTAGTATTTACTCAGCGAAACGCTTTCGAGCACCTCCTTGATCACCGCTTTCTGATCCACTTGCACCACATAGCCGCCCAGCTCTGCGCCTAGCTCGCTCGCGCTCGTGCCAGCGTCCCTCGTCGAGCGCTCGCGACTGCCGCGCGCCATCGCTCAGCCCACTGACGCCCGCACTGGCCGACGCTCGCACCCCGCCCACCCCGCGCCGGTACCGCCCTGCAGAGCCGCCGCTGCTGTCGCTTCTCCCACGCACACACCCTGCAGCCACCGGTACCGTGTACGGTACGTGCGGGTGTACCAGTACCGGTACTCGTACCGTACAAGGTACGAGTAGAGGTTCTTTACTCATGTCCAAGTGTCGAATCCGGTAGAAAAATGCGGCCAGCCTGTAGGACCCATTACGAGTCTACCGCATGCTTGCCGTGTATCTCTTTGACTGCTTGCTGTGCGACACCCTGTACCGTCTGCTTGGTGCGTGTATAATGAGGCACCCATTGATGCCTCAACAAAATCGGTCCGTTGCCCGAAATCCGGATCGCCTCAGCGTCGTGAAATTGACGTCAGTCATGACATGCCTCGGGGGCCCATTGTCACGTGGTCGAACACGCACGCCGCGAGCCTTGCAGCGAGCAACGAGCAACCACACGCGCTTGCAGCGCTTGCGGCCGACGACGCCGCGGCGCGCTGTGCCCAGCGGCCCGCGGCGGCTCATCGCAGGGCTGACCGGCGGCTCTGGCGAGGTGGATCACATGCGCTCGCTGCGCGCTGTGCGATTAGTCCTCCCCATTTCAGAGGCATGTATCGCCCTAGAGCTCCCAGGCTCTACCACAACGCTGGCCTGGACGTGTACTGGTTGGAGCCACTCGCTTGGCCACAGAGAGCGAGAGCGTCACGTGGCAGCGCGTTGCGAGGAAACTCGCCACACAAAACGCATTTGCCAGTGGGTGCGCAGCTCGTGCTCTCAGTTGCTGAGGCCCTGCGACAACGCAGCAGCGGTGGGCGGCGGCGGCGGCGGCGACGGCGGCGGTGGCAGCGCAGGCAGCAGTGCGATGTGGTGCGACTTGCACCTGGTTGAAGAAGCGCCCGCACCATTCAGTCGCATGTGGTCGCCATGCTGCAGCTCGCGACGACGAGCACGGCAGCATGAGCGCGGTCGCGGTGCGGTAGCGACTGTCGTCACGCAGATCGTCGCGCGCGCCGCTGTCAGCGCCACGCGGCACGCTCCACCTGATTGCTCGCTCGACTCACTCGGCCTGACACACTGCGGCGTTGGTCCCGCAACTTGCGCAGTCATCGACGCAGCTCGGCGTTGCGGCTCGGCGCGGTGCTCGCTTTGCCTGAAAGATTACGCGGGCGCTGGCGACGTCGGCGGCGTTGCGCTGCTTCGCGGCTGCTCGTCCCCGTCGCGCGCGTGGCGATGCGGCCATGGCGCACGCTCTGCCGCCGCGGGCGGGCTGGGCGGGTGGGAGGCCAGCGCTGCGCGCGTGCGTGTGCTGCCGCAGAGTTGGCGCAACGGCATGCATTGCGAGCTCGACGTCATGGGTTGCGGTCTTGGGCATGCCGCGACAAGAACCTTCGGCGCCGCGTTGCGCGCCGGTCGACGCCGTAAGTCGGCGCTCGAGCGGCTTGATGCTTCCTGCGACAGCGACCTGCGCGGCTCGGGCGTGGGCGCTGGACGCGGGCATGCGCGCCATGGTGCAGGTTAGGCACTCCTCCAACCATGGGAGCGCCCCATCTGCGCCGTGTTCATCAGGACGGCCTCCATGACCTCGTCGCCACTGGGCCTGACGTGCACGGGTCGGCGCGGCCGTCCAGCATCTGCACCGTCCTTGAGTCGACCGAGAAAGGCTTCACCGCTCGCGTCTTCAGGCGAGGGCGGCGCTAAAGCCGGTGTCGCCAGCGCCTTGCTCAAGACCACATGCTGCACCCACGGCGCCTCCCTTTCGCGCAACAGCGCAAAAGATCGCTTTGGTGATTCCCAATCCATGACGGTCGACGTTGGTCCCCTTCGCTCTCGGCTCGCCGAGGCCGAGCAGCATCATCGCCAGCAGGAGTAGCAGCACCGCCAGCAGCACCAGCAGCATCAGAGCCAGCGTCGCGCGAGACGGCCTCGCGGCCTTCCTCCGCCTGTCGCGCGTTCCGTCGCAGTCACAGGTCAGTTAAAGACGTGACCAAGTGCACCCCTTGTCACGTCACTGACGTCATTGGTTTGGACGACGGAGATGAAAAAGAAGCTGACGAGAAGCGAGCGGAGCAGAGAGGACACGGAGATGTCGGAGGAGGCGCAGCGCAAGAAGCAACGGCGGCAGAAGGACGGCGGCACCACCACCACGCCAGCGGTAGCGGTACTGGCCCAGCGCGCGCGAGCTGGCGCGCCATCCCCGACGGGCCGCTTGGCATCATCGCCGAGCTGGTTGGCCCATGGGGGTGCCGCAAGCTGCCAGAGGCGCAGGCGATCCGAGCTGTGCTTCCCGCGGCCATCACGAGCCTCAACGTCTAAGCATCAGTCTGTGCTCGCTCGCCGTGGCGCTTTGTGGCGAGATAGCGGCCGACAGCGCCCGCGTGACGCAGGCGCTCGCCTCGCAGCAGGCTTGCAGTGGCATCATTTTGACTGAAATAGATCAATCGGCCGCTGCCGCCGTCGGCGAAGCTCTCAAGGCCAACAACGTCTGCTGGAAGGCACTCACGATCAGCGACTCCCGTGTGACGGACGCCGTCGCGACGGTGCTCGTAGCGGAGGGTCTGGCCAGCAACAGCACTCTGCGGCGCCTTAATCTGAACCGCTGTGGCGTCGGCATTGCGACCTGTTGCGCGCTCGCAGTTGCGCTGCCATCTGAGAGCTCGGCGCTGTGCGAGCTCGACCTCAGCAGCAACTTGGGCATGGGAGACGCCGGGGGAGTGGCCCTGGCAAAGGGTCTGGCCAGCAATAGCACTCTGCGGCGCCTCAATCTGAACGGCTGCGACGTCGGCATAGCGACCTGCCGCGCGCTCGCCGTTGTGCTGGCATCAAAGAGCTCGGCGCTGCGTGAGCTCGACCTTGGCTTCAACAAGAACGTGGGCGACGCCGGAGGAGCGGCCTTGGCGGAGGGTCTGGCCAGCAACAGCACGCTTCGGCATCTTCAACTCAGGTACTGCGACGTCGGCATTTCGACCTGCCGTGCGCTCGGCTTAGCGCTGGTCTACGAACGCTCGGCGCTGTGCGAGCTCCATCTCAACTGCAACTCATTCGTGGGGGACGTCGGAGGAGCGGCCTTGGCGGAGGGTCTGGCCAGCAATAGCACGCTACGTCGCCTCGTTCTGAGCTACTGTTGCGTCGGCGTTGCGACTTGCCGCGCGATCGGCTTGGCGCTGGCATCTGAGGGCTCGGCGCTGTGCGAACTCGACCTCAGCGCCAACAGTGACGTGAGAGACGCTGCAGGAGCGGCCTTGGCGGAGGGTCTGGCCAGCAACAGCACGCTCCGCCGCCTTGATCTGTACAGCTGTGGCGTCGGCATTGCGACCTGCCGCGCGCTCGCCATTGCGCTGGCATCTGAGAGCTCGGCGCTGTGCAAGATCGACCTTAGCGGCAACAATAACGTGGGCGACGCCGGAGGAGCAGCTTTGGCGGACGTTCTCGCCAGCAACAGCACTCTGCGGCGCCTCAATCTGACGAGCTGTAACCTCGGCATTGTGACCTGCCGCGCACTCGGCTTAGCGCTCGCCTCGGAGACCTCGGCGCTGTGCGAGCTTGACCTCGGCAGCAACGAGAACGTGGGCGACGCCGGAGGAGCGGCCTTGGCGGAAGGTCTGGCCAGCAACAGCACTCTGCGGCGCCTCAATCTGACGAGCTGTAACCTCGGCATTGTGACCTGCCGGGCACTCGGCTTAGCGCTCGCCTCGGAGACCTCGGCGCTGTGCGAGCTTGACCTCGGCAGCAACCAGAACATGGGAGACGCCGGAGGAGCGGCCTTGGCTAAAGGTCTGGCCAGCAACAGCACGCTCCGCCGCCTCAATCTGAGCCGCTGCGACATCGGCCTTGCGGCCTGCCGCGCGCTCGGCTTGGCGCTCGCATCCAAGAGCTCGGCGCTGCGTCGGCTCGACCTCCGCTGGAACAAAGGCGTGGATAATGCTGCAGGAGCGGCCTTGGCGGAGGGTCTGGAAAACAACAGCACGCTCCGTCTTCTCAATCTGATTTACTGCAAAGTTGGCGAAGAGATGAGGAGCAAGATCCACGAGCTGCTGTCAAAGGGTCGTAACTAGCTGGAGACCCTCGTGTTGAAGAGCGCGAGCCGCACACGATCTCGGCGAGTGGTGGCGCCACGGGCCCTAAAAGCTCGTGTTCAAGGAGCACACCGCGCAGTGTGCAAGTGGGCGGCGCGCAAGACGCTCTTACTCGTCCAGAGGGACGGACCCTCAAGCGAGTCCTTGAGAGCGAATAGGTCCATCAATCAATATAATCAATTTCGAGACCCACCAGTGCTGTTGGTGCCTGCGGCAGTGCCGCTGGTGGCCACGGGACTGGATGCTGGACCACGATCTTGATCTCAGGCAGGACTTTTCTCTTGGGCGAAAACCCCTCTCGTCTTCGAGCGTCAGGCATTACCTCCTGGCGAGAACCTGCTCTCCTCTCGCTGCGGCCTGGCAAGCAGCCGTTTGCGACAGGTCTTGGCCGATGCGCGCATGATCGTTCGATTTACTGCGCGCTGGCACTCCTGTTGCTGCTGCGCGATCCTTCTTTGGAGCCGCTGGAGACGCTAGACCTGAACCGGTCCTCGCAAACTCACTACGCTGGCGGCGAAGCTTTGCTCAGAGCGGCGGCGCTGCTGAAAGGCGGGGATAGGCGCCTTCGGATCACGATCCTTGCTCACAAGTGAGTAAATGACGTGACACGGTATCCCCACGTCACGTCATTGAGGTCATTGCTTTGCAAACCGAGACCAAAACCAGGTGAAGCCGACGAAGCAACAGGAGAAGGCGGCGATGGAGAACAATGCACAGGCCATGCGGCAAAACAGCGGCGGCAGCGACATCACGCCCTGTGGCAGCGGTGCTTGCCCCGCCCGCGCGAGCTGGCGCGCCATCCCCGACGGGCCGCTTGGGATCATCGCCGAGCTGGTCGGCCCGCGGGAGTGTAGCAAGCTGCCAGAGGCGCAGGCGATCCGAGCTGTGCTTCCCGCGGCCCTTACGAGCCTCGAGGTCACGAGCAACAGCCTGCGCAAGCTCGCCGTAGCGCTTTGTGGCGAAGCAGAGGCCGACAGCGCTCGCGTGACGCAGGCGCTCGCCGCGCAGCAGGTCTGCAGTGAGATCACTTTGACTGACGTAGGCCAATCGGTCGCTGCCGCCGTCGGCGAAGCTCTCAAGGCTAATAACGCCTGCTGGAAGGCGCTCGCGCTCAGCGACTCCCGTGAGGAGGGTGTGCTCACGGTGCTGCTTGAGGGCATGCGGTGCAACCACGCGCTGGAGAAGCTCCACATCCATGGCGAGCTGAGCGCATCCTGCGGCATGGCGATTGGCAACGCGCTTCGTGCGCCTGGCACTTCCCTTCGTGAGCTCAGTGTCGAAATCATGAATGCTGGCATTGTCAACAGCCTCGTGGATGGTGCCAAGCGCAACCGCACGCTTCGCCGTCTCGAGCTCGACTTGAGATACGTCGGGGGTACATACGATCTGACGCCGTCCATGGAGGTGCTGGGCGACGTTCTTCAAGAGCAGCAGATGCCGTTGGAGGTGCTTTTCATCCGCCACGTTGGCGTAGACGACGCCAGTGGTGCCGCCTTGGTGGCACGTCTGAAGCACAACAAGGTGTTGCAGCAGCTGAAGCTGGTGTCGTGCAGCATCGGCATTGCAACCTGCCGCGCGCTCGGCGCTGCGCTGGCCTTTAAAAGCTCAGCGCTGTGCGAGCTTGACCTCCGCTACAACCAGGACGTCGGTGACGCTGGAGGGGCGGCCTTGGCAAAAGGTCTGGCCCGCAATAGCGCGCTCCGCCGCCTCAGTCTGAGCAGATGTGGCGTGGGCATTGCAACGTGCCGCACGCTCGGCGCTGCGTTGGCCTTTAGGTGCTCGGGACTGCGCCGGCTTTCGCTCAACATCAACAAGAACGTGGATGACGCCGGAGGAGCGGTCTTGGCGGAGGGTCTGGTCAGCAACAGCACGCTCCGCCGCCTCAATTTGAGCGACTGTGACGTTGGCCTCACGACTTGCTGCGTGCTCGGCGCTGTGCTGGCGTCTGAGACCTCGGCGCTACGCGAGCTCGAGCTCGCCAACAACAAGAATGTGGATGATGCCGGAGGCGTGGCCTTGGCGCAAGGTGTGGCCGGCAACAGCACACTCCGCCGCCTCGTTCTGAGCGACTGCGGCATTGGTATCGAGACGTGCCGCACGCTTGGCGCTGCGCTGGCCTTGGAAAGGTCGGCGCTGCGCGGGTCGACCTCAGCTTGAGCGAGGACGTTGGCGACGCTGGAGGAGCGGCCTTGGCAAAGGGTCTGGCCAGCAATAGCACGCTCCACCGCCTCAGTCTGATCAGCTGTGACATCGGCATTGCAGCCTGCCGCGCGATCGGCGTTGCGCTGGCCTCAAAGAGGTCGGCGTTGTGCGAGCTCGACCTCAGCGGCAACCAGAGCATGGGCGACGCCGTAGGAGCGGCCTTGGCGGAGGGTCTGGCCAGCAACAGCACGCTCCGTCGCCTCGAACTGTATCTGTGCGGAGTCGGCATCGCAACGTGCCGCGCGCTCGGCGCTGCGTTGGCCTCGCCGAGCTCGGCGCTGAGAGAGCTTGCCCTCGGGCGGCAACTCGAACGTGGATGACGCTGCAGGAGCGGCTTTGGCGGTGGGTTTGGCCAAGTGTAGCACTCTACGTCGCCTTGATCTGAGCGGCTGCTGCATCGGCATTGCAACGTGCCGCGCGCTCGGTGCTGCGCTGGCCTCCGAGAGCTCGGCGCTGCGTGAGCTCCACCTCTCCGACAACAGCAACGTTGACGACGCTGCAGGAATGGCCTTGGTGCAGGGTCTGGCCAGCAACAGCACTCTATGTCGCCTTGATCTGAGCACCTGTGGCATCAGCATCACAAGGTGTAACGCGCTAGCCCAAGCGCTGACCTCGGCGGGCTGGACGCTGAACAACGTGGAGCTTGCCGTTGACATGCTTTTCGTGGCAGAGCGCAGCGGCGACCAGACACCACCGCCTCGCAGTTCTCCTGCAAAATCAACGTAAACCAACTTTTTGACTCGGCTTCAGAACACGTTGGACCTGAACCAGCCCGCGCAAGCTCTCACACCGCTGGCGGCAGAGCACCACCAAGAGCGGCGCTGCTGATGAAAAGCGAAGAGGCATTAGACTCTGCTTTTTCTGCACAGGTGAGTTGTGAGTTAAAGACGTGACATTTTGCCCCCATGTCACGTCACGAACGTCATCGCTTTGTACCGGAACCAAAGGAAGAAGCGGGGAGAGCAGCAACAAGATGTCGGAGGAGGCGCAGCGCAACAAGCAGCGGCGGCAGGACGGCGGCGGCGGCGGAAGCGGCGTCAGTATCAGTGGCGCCAGCACCAGCGCAGCGCGCGCGAGCTGGCGCGCCATTCCCGACGGGCCGTTGGGATCATCGCCGAGCTGGTCGGCCCGCGGGTGTGTGACAAGCTGCCAGAGGCGCAGGCCATCCGAGCCGTGTTTCTTACGGCCCTCGTGAGCCTCGAGGTCACGAGCAACAGCCTGCGCGAGCTCGGCGTGGTGCTTTGTGGAGAAGCAGAGGCTGACCAAGCCGACGGCGCTCGTGTGACGCAGGCGCTCGCCACGCAGCAGGCCTGCAGTGAGATCGCCTTGACTGACGTAGACCAATCGGTCGCTGCCGCCGTCGGCGAAGCTCTCAAGGCCAGCAACGTCTGCTGGAAGGCGCTCGCGCTCAGCGACTCCCGTGAGGGAGGTGCGCTCAAGGCGGTGCTCGTAGCGGAGGGTCTGGCCAGCAACAGCACGCTTTGCCGCCTCACTCTGCGGCGCTGCGGCGTCGGCATCGCGGCCTGCCGCGCGCTCGCCGTTGCGCTGGCATCTGAGAGCTCGGCGCTGCGTGAGCTTGACCTCCACCGGAATGAGGACGTGGAAGACACTGGAGGAGCGGCCTTGGCGGAGGGTCTGGCCAGCAACAGCACTCTGCGGCGCCATCTGAGCCGCTGTGGCGCTGGTATAGCAACCTGCCGCGCGCTCGGCTCGGCGCTGGCATTTGAGGGCTCAGCGCTGTGCGAGCTTGACCTCAGCTGCAACAAGGACGTGGGAGACCCCGGAGGAGCAGCCTTGGTAGAGGGCCTGGCCAGCAACAGCACGCTCCGCCGCCTTGATTTGATCAGCTGTAACGTCGGCCTAGCGACCTGCCGCGCGCTTGGCTCGACGCTGGCCTCGGAGACCTCGGCGCTGAGCGAGCTTGACCTTGACGAAAATGAGAACGCAGGAGACGCCGGAGGAGCAGCCTTGGCGGAGGGCCTGGCCAGCAGCAGCACGCTCCGCCGCCTCAACCTGAACAGCTGTGACGTCGGCATAGCGACTTGTCACGCGCTCGCCGTTGCGCTGGCATTTGAGAGCTCGGCGCTGCGCCAGCTCGACCTCGACTTCAACGCCAAGGTCGGTGACGCCGGGGGAGCGGCTTTGGCGGAGAGTCTGGACAGCAACAACACTCTACGGCGCCTCAATCTGTCCTACTGTTACGTCGGCATAGCGACCTGCCGCGCGCTCGGCTTCGCGCTGGCTTTCAAGAGCTCGGCGCTGTGCGAGCTCGATCTCAGCTGCAACAGTAACGTGGATGACGCTTCAGGAGCGGCCTTGGCAGAGGGTCTAGCCAGCAACAGCACGCTGCGCCGCCTCGAGCTGAGAATGTGCAATGTTGGCTTTTCGACCTGCCGCACGCTCGGCTTGGCGCTGGCATCTGAGAGCTCGGCGCTGTGCACGCTCGACCTCAGCTGGAACAGTAACGTGGATGGCGCTGCAGGAGTGGCCGTGACAGAGGGTCTGGCCAGCAACAGCACGCTTCGTCGTCTTTGTCTGGACGGCTGCAACGTTGGCGCAGCGATACGCTGGAAAGCCAGAAACAAGCTGCTGAGGAAACCCCGCTAGCCAAAGGAACGCTCATGTCGAAAGGCACGAGCCACACGCGGCACAGGCTTTGCTGGCACGACTTTGGCGAGTGGTAGCGCTATGAGCCGCGTAGCACACCGAGCAGTGTGCAAGTAGGCGGCGAGCAAAACGCTCTAACTCGTCTAGAGGGACGGACTTCCAAAAGAGTCCACAAAAGCGAAAGGAATCCACCAGTCAATCATTCGAGAGAGAGAGAGCCTGCTGTGGCAGCGAAACTGGGTTTCTAACGGGGGTGCTCAATCAAGAGCAAGCGCCCTTGTCCAAGAGCAAGCCCTTGTCCTCGCACCACGCCTTTGAGCATTCGCAAAGCTATGCGTCTGGGCAGCGTGCTTGGCGACCAGCCGCTCGCTGCAGGTGCTGCGCTACGAGTGATCAAGAATGGCGCTGGCCCTGGCGCCAGCGCTGCTGCTGCTGCTATTGTTCGCGATCCTTTCCTTCGCGGCCGATGGGGAGACGTTGGACCTGAGCCAGCCCGCGCAAGCTCGCACCGCTGGCGACAGAGCTCCACCTTGAGCGCGCCGCTGATGAAAGGCGAGGAGGCAGGGCTTGGTTGCTCGAGATTCGAAGGAAGGGTTTTGCTTTTTTTTTTTTTGCTTTTTTTTTTTTTTTTTGCTTGTCTTTTTATGCCCAGATTGAGCGAGTTCAATGACGTGACATTGTCCACCCATGTCACGTCATTGACGTCATTGCTTTTCAGACAGAGACCAAAACCAAAAGAAGCCGACAGAGGACACAGAGGACGCGGAGATGTTGGAGGAGCGCAGGCCCTGGGACACCGGCGGCAGGACGGCGGCGGCGGCGGCGGCATGCCCAGCGGCAGCGGTACTGGCACCGCGCGCGAGCTGGCGCGCGCATCCCCGACGGGCCGCTTGGGATCATCCCGAGCTGGTTGGCCCTCGGGAGTGCGACAAGCTGCAAGAGGCGCAGGCGATCCGAGCCGTGCTTCCTGCGGCCCTCACGAGCCTCAAGGTCACGAGCAACAGCCTGCGCGAGCTCGCCTTGGCGCTTTGTGGAGAAGCAAATGCCGACAGCGCTCGCGTGACGCAGGCGCTCGCCACGCAGCAAGCCTGCAGTGAGATCGCTTTGGAAAACTTGAAGCCGTCGGTCGAAGCCGCCGTTGCTGAAGCTCTCAAGGCCAACAACGTCTGCTGGAAGGCGCTCACGCTCGTGGACTTCAACTTGGAGGAAATATCGGCAATGCTGCTCGAGGGCCTGCAGCACAACCACGCGCTGCAAAAGCTCAAGATCCAAGGCACCTTGGACGTCGCTTGCTGCTTGGCGATCGGGAACGCGCTTCGTAGACCTGAGACTTCGCTCCGTGAGTTCCGCTTCAGCGGTGAAGTCGACGAACGCGATGGGGACGTTGTCAAGTGCCTCGTAGACGGTGTCAAGTGCAACCGCACGCTTCGACATCTCGAGCTCAAGGTCGATAACGAGCTTGAAATGGATTCAACGCCATCCATGGAGGTGCTGGGCGACGTGCTTCGAGAGCAGCAAGTGCCGGTGGAGGTGCTTTGCATCCACAGCTGGGACGTGCTCGACGCCGGGGAACGGCCTTGGCGAAGGGTCTCGCCAGCAACAGCACGCTTCGTCGTCTTAATCTGAGCCACTGCGACGTGGGCCTCACGACTTGCCGCGCGCTCGGCGCTGCGCTGGCCTTCGAGAGCTCGGCGCTGTGCGAGCTCATCCTAACCTACAACAGAAGCGTGGGCGACGCCGGAGGGGCAGCCTTGGCAAAGGGTCTGATCAGCAACAGCACGCTGTGGTGCCTTGATCTGGGCTTCTGTGGCGTCGGGCTTGCGACCTGCCGCGTGCTCGGCTTAGCGCTGGCCTCTGAGAGCTCGGCGCTGTGCAAGCTTGACCTCTGCTGGAACAAAACGTGGACGACGCTGCTGGAACGGCCTTGGCGGAGAGACTGGCCAGCAACAGTACTCTGCGCCGTCTGCTTCTGCTCGGATGTAACGTGAGCCTCGCAACCTGTCGCGCGCTCGGCTTAGTACTGGCCTCTCAAGGCTCGGCACTGCGCGAGCTTGACCTTGGCCAGAACAAGAACGTGCATGAAGCTGCAGGAGCGGCCTTGGCGCAGGGTTTGGCCAGCAACAGCACTCTGCGACTCCTCGGCCTGAACAAATGCAGCGTCGGCATCGCGACCTGTCGCGCGCTCAGCTTAGCGCTGGCCTCCAAAGCTCGGCGCTGTGCGACCTTGACCTCCGCAACAACGAAACCATTGGCGACGCCGGAGGAGTGGCCTTGGCGGAGGGTCTGGGCAGCGACAGCACGCTCCAGCGCCTTGATCTGGGCTTCTGTGGCATCGGCATCGCAACCTGCCGCGCGCTCGGCGCTGCGTTGGCCTTCGAGAGCTCGGCGCTGTTTGAGCTTCACCTCAAGGGCAACAAGAACATTGGTGACGCCGGAGGAGCGGCCTTGACGGCGGGTCTGGCCAGCAACAACACGCTTCGTCGTCTTGATCTGAGCTACTGCGGCGTTGGCCTCACGACCTGCCGCGCGCTCGGTGCTGCGCTGGCCTTCGAGAGCTCGGCGCTGAGCGAGCTTGTCCTAACCTCCAACAGAAGCGTGGGCGACGCCGGAGGAGCGGCCTTGGCGGAGGGCCTGATCAGCAACTGCACTCTGCGGTGCCTGATTTTGGGCAGCTGTGACGCCGGAGTTGCCACCTGCCGAGCGCTCAGCGCTGCGCTGGCATTTGAAAACACGGCACTGCGCGAGCTTGTTCTCAGAGGCAACAAGAACCTGGATGACGCTGCGGGAGTGGCCTTAGCGGAAGGTTTGGCCAACAACAGCTCGATCCGCACTCTTAACCTGATCGGCTGTAGCATCAGTATCGAGGAGGTGGAGGGTAAGATCAGAGAGCTGCAATCAAAAGGCCGCTAGCTGGAGGCACGAATCACTTTCGGCTTAACTGGGACGACCTCGGTGAGTGCAAGATAATACTTGGCCAGCGTCATCGGCTATTCAACGAGGAGGAGCACACCATCATCGTGCTCTTTGGAGCAAGTGCGTGGCAAGCAAGGCGCGAGAGCGACAGATCAATCAATCTTGATCAGTCAATCCCATGGCTCAAATTTCAATCTTGAATCGATCAGCCTCGACTCGGCTAGAGAGCAGTGGGTCTTGGTACCTGCAGCAGCGCCACTGGGTGGCCACAGGGCTGGATGTTGGGGCTGGGCCAAGATCAAGAAAGCCTCTCGTATTTTCGGGCACAAAAGGCCAGGCACCACCTCCTGGCGAAAGCCTCTTCTTGCTCCGCTGCGGCCTGGCAAGCAGCCGGTCGCCACAGGTGCTGGCCGCAGCGCGCGTGATCAAACTCCTGACGCTGGCTTTCGTGCGGCTGCACGATCTTCCTTCGCGGCCGCTGGAGACCTTGGACCTGAACCAGCCCGCGCAAGCTGACTGACTCTGCTGGCAGCAGATCTCGGTTCAAAGTGGCACTGCAACAACAACAAAAAAAAAAAAAAAAAAAAAAAAAAAGAAGGCGGCGAGGCAGGACTTTGCTCGGTTCTTGAAGATTGCTCGGGTGAGTCAAAAGACGTGACTGAGTGCACCCCTTGTCATGTCATTGACGTCATTGCCCAATGACGTGATCGAAGGCAGAACGAGTGGAGCACAGAGGACACGGAGATGTCGGAGGAGGCGCAGCGCGAGGAGCACCGACGGCAGAAGGCGGCGACAGCGGTATCACACCATGCGGCGTCAGCACAAGCACAGCGCGTGCGAGCTGGCGCGCCATCCCCGACGGGCCGCTTGGGATCATCACCGAGCTGGTTGGCCCTCGGGAGTGTGACAAGCTGCAAGGCGCAGGCGATCCGATCCGTGCTTCCTGCGGCCCTCATGAGCCTCAAGGTCACGAGCAACAGCCTGCGCGAGCTCGCCTTGGCGCTTTGTGGAGAAGCAGAGGCCGACAGCGCTCGCGTGACGCAGGCGCTCGCCACGCAGCAGGCCTGCAGTGAGATCGCTTTCGAAAACTTGAAGCCGTCGGTCGAAGCCGCCGTTGTTGAAGCTCTCGAGGCCAATAACGTCTGCTGGAAGGCGCTCACGCTCGTGGACTTTAACGTGTTTGTAATATCCGCGGTGCTGCTCGAGGGCGTCCAGCACAACCACGTGCTGCAGAAGCTTAACATCCAAGGCACTTTGGACGTCGATTGCTGCCTGGCGATCGGGAACGCGCTTCGTAGACCTGAGACTTCGCTCCGCGAGTTCCGCTTCATCGGCTTTGTCGACGAATGGGATGAGGACGTGATCAAGTGCCTCCTGGATGGTGTAAAGTGCAACCGCACGCTTCGCCATCTCGAGCTCGAGTTTAAACACGAGCCTGAAATGGATCCAACGCCATCCATGGAGGTGCTGGGCGCCGTGCTTCGAGAGCAGCAGACGCCGCTGGAGGTGCTGAGCATCCAATACTGGAACGTAGGCGACGCCGGAGGAGCGGCCTTGGCGGAGGGTCTGAAGCACAACAACACGCTTCGTTGCCTTGGCCTGAGCGCCTGTGGCGTCGGCATCATGACCTGCCG
The DNA here is from genome assembly GCA_022244645.1 of Thraustochytrium striatum. Lineage (NCBI taxonomy): Eukaryota > Bigyra > Thraustochytrida > Thraustochytriidae > Thraustochytrium > Thraustochytrium striatum. The sequence continues at coordinate 162,514 of JACDIV010000106.1, read as the reverse complement.
CGCACTTGGCGCTGCGTTAGCCTCTGAGAGCTCGGCGCTGTGCGAGCTCGACCTCACCTACAGCGAAGGCGTAGTCGACGCCGGAGGAGCGGCCTTGGCGGAGGGTCTGGCCAGCAACAGCACACTCCAGCGCTTCAATCTGGGCTTTTGTGTCGCCGGCCGTGCGACCTGCCGCGCGGTCGGCTTGGCGCTGGCCTTTGAAAGCTCCAAGCTGTGCGAGCTTACACTCAGCATCCCCACCACGATGGATGTCGGTGGTTTCGGAGAAGCGGCCTTGGCGGAGGGTTTGGCCAGCAACAGCACGCTCCACCGCCTCACCCTGGGCGGCAGTGGCGTTGCTATTACGACCTGTCGCGCGATCGGCGTCGCGCTGGCTTTGGAGAGCTCGGCTCTGTGTGAGCTTGACCTCTGCTGTAGCGAGAACGTGGATGACGCTGCAGGAGTGGCCTTGGCGGAGAATTGGTCGGCGACAGCACTCTGCGGCTCCTCAATCTGCGCAGCTGCAACGTCGGCATTGCGACCTGTCGCTCGCTCGCCGTCGCGCTGGCTTCTGAGAGCTCGGCGCTGTGCGTGCTTAACCTCGGCAACAACAGGTACGTGGATGACACTGCAGGAGCGGCCTTGGCGGAGGGTCTGGCCAGCAACAGCACGCTTCGGCGCCTCGATTTGTCCCACTGTGACGTCGGCATTGCGACCTGCTGTGCGCTCGGCTCAGCGCTGGCGTTTGAGAGCTCGGCGCTGTGCGTGCTCAACCTCGGCGACAATGAGAAATTGGGAGACGACGGAGGGGCAACCTTGACGGAGGGTCTGGCCAGCAACCGCACGCTTCGCCGCCTCAGTATGGACCGCTGTGGCGTTGGCATTGCGACCTGTCGTGCGCTCAGCCTAGCGCTGGCGTCGGAGAGCTCGGCGCTGTGCGAGCTTGACTTGAGTCGCAACACGGTCGTCAACGATGCTGCAGGTGCAGCCTTGGCGGAGGGCCTGGCCAGCAACAGCACGCTTCGTCGTCTTGATCTGGGAATGTGCAATGTTCGTAAGAAGACGCAGAGCAAGATCAACGAGCTGCTGTCAAAGGGTCGCTAGCTAGTTAGCTAGAGTAGAGAGGCCCTCGAACTGAAGAGCACGAGCCGCATGCGGCACAGGCTTTGCCGGCACGACCTTGGCGAGTGGTAACGCATTGGCCGAGAATGCTCGTGACCAAGGAGCACACCGCCCAGTGTGCAAGTGGGCGGGGCGCGCAAGACGCTCTTCCTCGTCCAGAGGGACAGACTCTCAAGAGAGTCCGCGAGAGCGAGGGAGAGAAAGCAACCATTTTCGAAAGTGAGCCGCGCTATAGGTGCCTACGGCAGCGCAACTGGGTAGCCAAGGGCCAAGCTCACACCGCTAGCGGCAGAGCTCCACCTAGGGCGGCGCTGCTCATGAAAGGCGCGACGAGGTAGGGCTTGGCGGCTCGAGATCGCGCAAGTTGCTGTTCTTCTGCACAGGTCAGTAGAAGACGTGACACTGTGCACCCCTTGTCACGTCATTGACGTCATTGCCCAATGACGTGATCGAAGGCAGAACGAGTGGAGCACAAAGGACACGGAGATGTCGGAGGAGGCGCAGCGCAAGAAGCAACGGCGGCAGGACGGCGGCGACAGCGGCACCACGCCATGCGGCGCCAGCACCAGTGGCGCGAGCACCAACACAGCGCGCGCGAGCTGGCGCGCCATCCCCGACGAGCCGCTTGGGATCATCGCCGAGCTGGTTGGCCCTCGGGAATGTGACAAGCTGCAAGAGGCGCAGGCGATCCGATCCGTGCTTCCCGCGGCCGTCACGAGCCTCAAGGTCACGAGCAACAGCCTGCGCGAGCTCGCCGTGGCGCTTTGTGGAGAAGCAGATGCCGACAGCGCTCGCGTGACGCAGGCGCTCGCCACGCAGCAGGCCTGCAGCGAGATCACTTTGACCAGCGTAGGTCGATCGGGCGCTGCCGCCATCAGCGAGGCTCTCAAGGCCAACAACGTCGGCTGGAAGGCGCTCGCGCTCAGCGACTCCCTTGAGGAGGGTGCGCTCGCGGCGGAGCTCGTGGCGGAGGGTCTGGTCAGCAACAGCACGCTTTGCCGCCTCAATCTGAGCAGCTGTGACGTCGGCATTGCGACCTGTCGCACGCTCGGCTTGGCCTTGGCATCTGAGAGCTCGGCGCTATGCGAGCTTGACCTCAGCGGCAACGGAGACATCGGACTTGCTGGGGGAGCGGCCTTGGCGGAGGGCCTGGCCAGCAACAGCACGCTTCGTCGTCTTGATCTAAGATACTGTTTCGTCGGCGTTGCAGCCTGCCAAGCGCTCGGTTTAGCGCTAGCCTTCAAGAGCTCGGCGCTGTGCAAGCTCGATCTTACCGGCAACGAAGATGTCGATGACGATGGGGGAGCGGCCTTGGCGGAGGGTCTGGCCAGCAACAGCACGCTCCGCCACCTCGCACTGAACGGTTGTCGCCTCGGCATTGCGACCTGCCGCGCGCTCGGCGTCGCGCTGGCTTGTGAGAGCTCGGCGCTGTGCAAGCTCGAACTCAGCGGCAACGAAGATGTCGGTGACGATGGAGGAGCGGCCTTGGCGAATGGTCTGGCCAGCAACTGCACGCTCCGCCGTCTTGCAATGGACGGCTGTGACGTCGGCATTGCGACCTGTCGCGCGCTTGGCTCGGCGCTGGCATCTGAGAGCTCGGCGCTGTGCGAGCTCAATCTCCGCGACAATGAGAACGTGGATGACGCCGGGGGAGCGGCCTTGGCGGAGGGTTTGGCCAGCAACAGCATGCTTCGCCGTCTTGATGTGAGCATGTGCCAAGTTGGCGAGGAGACGCAGAGCCAGATCAACGAGCTGCTGTCAAAGGGTCGCTAGCTAGCCAGTAGAGGCCCACGTGTCGAAGAGCACGAGCCACACGCAGTACAGGCTTTGCCGGCACGACCTTGGCGAGTGGTAGTGCCATGGGCCGAGAGTGCTAATGACTAAGGAGCACACCGAGCAGAATGCAAGTCGGCGGCGCGCAAGACGCTCTTGCTCGTCCAGAGGGACGGACTTTCAAGAGAGTCCACGAGAGCGAACAATAACTTTACGAAAGTGAGCAGTGCTAGAGGTGCCTGCGGCAGCGCAGCTGGGTCGCTCGGGGGCGGGGCCTTGTCCTCGCCGGCTCGCATTCAAGCGCAGCCACCTCCGCGCATCACGCCTTGGAACGTTCGCAAAGCTATGCGTCTGGAACACCTAATTCCTCTATAGCTCGCAAGGCGGCGTGCTTGGCGAGCCGCCGCTCGCTGCAGGTGCTAAAGCACTGCAGGGAGCGCGATCGAAACTGGTGCTGGCGCTGCTGCTATTTTTGCGCGATGCTTTCCTTCCTCCGCGGCCGCTGGAGACGCTTGACCTGAACCAGCTCGCGCAAGCTCGCACCGCTGGCGGCAGAGCTCCACCTAGAACGGCGCTGCTGATACTTGGCGCCACGAGATTCGAAAGATGAACTTAGATTTGCTCAGGCGAGTGAGTTAAAGACGTGACATTGTGCACCCCATGTCACGTCATTGACGTCATTACTTCTCATGAAACCCCCCCAAAAACGTAACTGTAAGCATCGACCAGGCGGACGAGAGCAGCGAGATGTCGGAGGAGGCGCAGCGCAAGAAGCAACGGCGGCAGGACGGCGACGGCAGCGGCGGCATCACGCGATGCGGCAGCGGTACTGGCACCGCGCGCGCGCGCTGGCGCGCCATCCCCGACGGGCCGCTTGGGATCATCGCCGAGCTGGCAGGCCCGTGGGAATGCCGCAAGCTACAAGAGGCGCAGGCGATCCGAGCCGTATTTCCGCGGCGCTCGCGAGCCTCGAGGTCGAAAGCAACAGCCTGCGCAAGCTCACCGTGGCGCTTTGTGGAGAAGCAGAGGCTGACGAAGCCGACGGCGCTCGTGTGACGCAGGCGCTCGCCACGCAGCAGGCCTGCAGTGAGATCACCTTAACCAGCGTGGACCGATCGGTCGCTGCCGCCGTCAATGAGGCTCTCAAGGCCAACAACGCTTGCTGGAAGGCGCTCTCGCTCGACTGCTTCGTGTGGGCGAACGGGCTCGTGGCGGGGCTCGTGGCGGAGGGTCTGGCCAGCAACAACGCGCTCCGCCGCCTCAATCTGAGCGGATGTTCCGTTGACATCGCGGCCTGTCGCTCGCTGGCCGTTGCGCTGGCATCTGAGAGCTCGGCGCTGTGCGAGCTTGACCTCAGCGACACCGTGGGCATGGATGACGCTGCAGGAGCGGCCTTGGCGGAGGGTCTGGCCAGGAACAGCACGCTTCGCCGCCTCAAGCTGAGCAAATGTCACGTTGGCATAGCGACATGCCGCGCGCTTGCTGTTGCCTTCGAACGCTCGGCGCTGTGCGAGCTCGACCTCGGCTGGAACAACAAAATGGGCGACGCCGGAGGAGCGGCCTTGGCGGAGGGTCTGGCCAGCAATAGCACGCTCCGCCGTCTCAATCTGAGCTACTGTAGCGTCGGCGTTGCGACTTGCCGCGCGCTCGCCATTGCCCTGGCATCTGAGAGCTCGGCGCTGTGCGACCTCGACCTCAGCATGAACGACGTGGACGACGCTGCTGGAGCGGCCTTGGCGGAGGGTCTGGCCAGCAACAGCACGCTTCAGTGCCTCAACCTAAGCGACTGTAGCGTCGGCATTGCGACCTGCCGCGCGCTCGGCTTAGCGCTGGCATCTGAGAGCTCGGCGCTGTGCGAGCTTGACCTCTACTGCAACGAGAACGTGGGCGACGCTGCAGGAGCGGCCTTGGCGGAGAGTCTGGCCGGCAACAGCACTCTGCGTCGCCTTTATCTGAACAGCTGTAGCGTCGGTATCGAGACCTGCCACGCGCTCGGCATTGCGCTGGCATCTGAAAGCTCGGCGCTCCGCGTACTTGACCTCGGCTGGAACGACAACGTGGATGACGCCGCAGGAGCAGCCTTGGCGCAGGGTTTGGCCAGCAACAGCATGCTCTATCGCCTTAGTATTGGCTACTGTCGCGTCAGCGATGCGACTTGTCGCGCGCTCGGCTCAGCGCTGGCGTTTGAGAGCTCGGCGCTCCGGACGCTTGAAATCCACAACAACAAGAACGTGGGTTACTTTGGAGGAGCTGCCTTGGCAAGGGGCCTGGCCGAGAACAGCACGCTTCGTCGTCTCGATCTGATCTACTCCAACGTTGGCGAGTACATGCTGACCAAGATCGACGAGCTGCTGTCAAAGGGTCGCTAGCTCGAGCTACTCTAGAGAAAGACCATGCCAGCACAGTGAGCGATTATTGTTGCTCTGGACCATTCTGGCAGGTAACCTTGCGATAGGAGCTGTGGAGTGGGCACGGCCAAGCGTTAGCGGCATGCATGAATGCCCAGCGACAGCGGCGGCGGGCCGCGTGGTTCTCCGGGGTAAGACGCGGGCTGCTGCGGTTGGCCGAGGCTGCGCAGCTCCCTCTGGCGGCGGGCGGGCGGGCGGGCGGGGAAGGCCGAGGAAAGAAGGAGCAGAGGTCAAGAATGGGTCCACCGAGGCTTTCTTTGAGTTATTTGAAAGCCGGGTGAGAAGTAGAAACCTTCAGCGCAGCGGCGATCGCAGGAATCGCATTGGTGATGCCGCAGTTGCCTACGTTAAAGGTGCGGATCGTTGCGTTGGGCTTGAGACCCTCTGCCAAGGCCACGCCGCCAACGTCGTTCACGTCTTTGTTGCCGCTGAGCCGAAGAAAGTCCAGCGCTGTGCCCTTGAAAGCCAAGGCAGTGGCGAGCGCAAAGCACGTCGCATTGCGATGCCGCAGTTGCTCAGCTCGAGGCGGCGAAACGTGGCATTGCGCTTGAGACCCTCTGCCAAGACCGCGCCCCCAGCGTCGCCCACGGCTTCGTTGCCGAAGAGATCGAGCACGTCCAACGCCGAGCCCTCCAAGGCCAGCGCAGCGCCGAGCGCGCGACACGTCTCAACGCCAACGCAACACAGCGCAAGGTCGAGATGGCGGAGGTGGCGTTGCGCTTGAGGCCCTCCGCCAAGGCCGCACCTCCAGCGTCGCCGATAGTGGTGTTGCAGCTGAGGATAAGGCTGCTCAACGGCAAGCTCGGTGAGGCCAGCGCAATGGCGAGCGCGCGACATGTTGCAACGCCGAGGCCACAGGAGGTCAGGTCGAGGCGCGCAGCGTGCTGTTGCTGGCCAGAGACCGGCCGAGTTTGGCGCCAGCAGCGTCGTCGAAGCCGTCGACATAGTTGTGGTTCCCGTCCAGTGTGAGCGAGCGCAGCGCCGAGCTCCCAGAGGCAAGCTCAGCGGCCAGCGCGTTGACCGTCCTGGCGCCGACGTTGCAATTCGAGAGGTCCAGCTCCCGGAGCACGTTGTTGCGCCTCAGCGCTGCGACCACCACGGCGGCCGCAACGTCGTGCATCCTCCCGTTGCTCTTCAAGTCGAGTCTGCGCAGAGCCGAGCCTTCGAAGGCCAGAGCAGCGGCAAGGGCGCGGCAGGTTGCATCGCCGCCGACGAAGGTGCGCAGCTCGAACTCCCGCAGCGTGTTGTTCCGCGCCAGGCCCTCAACAATGGCAGCAGCAGCTCGATCACTGAGCCCCGAATCGACGCGCAAGAAGACCACCTCCAGCGGCACCTCCTGCGCCCGCAACATCTGGCCCAGCGCCTCTGCAGGCCGCATCTGCTCCTGTTCGAGGCTGGCCCCGATCTTGCCGGCCAGGTCCAGATCTTTGCTAAACACCTCCAGCTCGACCTCCAGCCGGCGGAGCGTGCGGCTCTGCGCGACACCTTGCGCGACCGACATCAGCAGGTCCACAACACCGCTCGGGCCGTGCATCCCGAGTCTGTCCACCACGCGCAGCTCGCGAAGCCTGCTCCCTTGCCAGCGGAGCGCGCGCCCAATGGCCTCGGCGTTCTCGACGCTCACCTCTCCCTCGACGTGGAGCTTCTCGAGCACGTGGTTGTGCTCGAGGCGCTCCAGCACCGCCAGCTCGGCGCACTGCGAGCCCATGTCGCCCACCAGCGCGAGCGCCTTCCACTCGGCGTTGTTGGCCTCCAGCGCCTCGCCGACGGCGCCGGCGACCGAGTATTCGATCGTGTGCAGGGTCACCTGGCGCCACGTCGTCTGCGCGGCGAGCGCCTGCGCCACGCGAGCGTGGTCAGCGTCCTGGACGTCCTCCAGCATCGCCATGGCGAGCTGCGTCAGCTGGCTGGTTGAGCTCCACCGGTTGATGTGGACCTCGATGCTTGTGAGGGCGGAGGGGAGCACGGCTCGGATTGCTTGCGCATGGACGCCTTGCCGCACTCGAACTTGCCGAGCAGCGCGCTGATGATGCCAAGGGCGTCATTGGGGATGGCGCGCCAGCTCGCGCGAGGTGGTCCGCCGCCTGCGGCGCTTGTTGCGCTGCTGGCACTGCTGCTGCTGCTGCTGCTGGCGTGGAGCCGCTGCTTCTTGCGGTGCGCCGTCGTCGCCGGCTCCGCCATCCTCGCTGGGGGTGGTGGCTGGCTTTGTTCGTTCGTGTTGTTCGTCGTGGGCCAAATGACGTGACATGGGCCGCTTTGTCACGTGTAAATTCACCTTTGCCATTGACGAGAACTGCAGCGAAGCGCGGCACGATGTCAGAGGAGGCGCAGCGCATCAAGCAGCGGCGGCAGGATGGCGGCGGCGGCGGCAGCACAGCGCGCACGAGCTGGCGCGGCATCCCCGACGGCCCGCTTGGGGTCGTTGCCGAGCTGGTCGGCTCGCTGCAATGCCGCAAGCTGCTAGCTGCCATCTGCGCCGTGTTTCCTGCGGCGCTCACGCGGCTGGTGGTCCAGACCCCGCGGACGAGCAGCAGCCTTCACGAGCTCGGCGTGGCCCTGGCCGCCGACAGCGCTCACGTGTGCCACGCAGCATGCCTGCAGCGAAAGCTGGCACTGACGGTCGCTGCCGCCATCGGCGAGGCTCACGCGGCCAACAACGCCCACTGGAAGGCGCTAGAGCTCGGGTGCTTCGCCGAGGCGGGCACCTCCGCGGTGCTGCTTGCACACAACCTTGACGCCGACTGCGGCGTGGCGATCGCGAACGCGCTTCATGAACCTGGCGCTTTGCTTCGCGGGCTCCGCGTACACGGCAGCGTGGAGCAAGCGAGCGCTGGCAAGCGCCTCGTGGACGGCGTCAAGCGCAACCGCACGGTTCGCGGTCTTGAGCTCTCAACGAAAGCCGCGTCCGACGCATGCAAGTCACGCTCTTGGTGGCCGAGCAGGGGAAAGGTGTCTCCAGGTCTTTGGATCTAGCTAGTCAGGCGACCACGCGCTTGAGGTTGCTGCACAGCTGCTCGACGGACACTGGCGCGTTGTGCAGGTCCAGGCCCGTGCGCTCCCAGTGCTTGAGCAGGTCGCTCAAGCTCCACACGCTCTTGCCGTCATCGAGAGTCACGGGGTCGACCACCTTGTCGCCCACGACGCTCACCAGCCGGCTCAGACGCTGGCTCACGCGCTTGCGGAGGCTCTGCCGCCGCTTGATCTCGGCCAGCTCCTGCCAACTCAGCTTGGCGACCACTTGGTGCCGCTGCTGCCGCTGCCACTCGGGCCACTCGGCGAGCCACGCCTCGAACTGCGCGTCCGTGATGGCCAGCGCGTCCTCCTTGGCGGCCTCCAGCTCGGCGTCCTCGATCTTGATGTAGCTTGGGTAGATCATGGCCGTCGCCGCGACGGGCAGGTCGAGCGCCTCACGCAGGTCGATCTCGAAGCGCAAGTACACGCAGACGTCGTCCACCCAACGCAGCGAGTCCACCTTGCGCTTGGCGTGCTCGTGCACGACCATGAGCCGCATCACCCTGCGCCCAAGGTCCCGCAGCTGCTCGGCGCTCTCTCGGGCCTTGGCGACCTCCACGACCAGGTGCATCTGGTTGAGCGCCCAGACCGGCTTGTCGCCGCACGCGTCCAGCGAGTCGCTCATGCGAAGCAGCAGCTCCTCGCGCACGTGCTCGTCGTCGCCAGACAGCAGCTCGAGCACCGCGACCACGCGCTTGGCGAGCGCCTTGCGCGTCTCGGCGATGCCAAACTCCTTGGCGTCGCGCAGCCGCGACAAGAACCTCGTCAGCGTCAGGCCATCGCCCTCGGGCGTCTTCGCGGACGCCGTGGTCGCGGCAGTGCCGCCGGCCTCCTGCGCCCAGAACTCGACGGCCTCCCTGACGCTGGCAAAGCCAGGCCGCGGGCGCTCGCCGTCGTCGTGGCCCAAGCCGACCGCAAAGCGCAGCCCGGGGGCCTCGGCCTCGCGCAGCCACTCGAGCGCCGCCTGCGAGAGCCCCGAGCCGGCGGCGTAGATCACGTGCGGCCGCCGGGAGTCCTCGCGCAGCGGCCACTCGAGCAGGCTCGCCGGCAGGCTCTCCAGCGCCGTGCAGTGGTGCAGATAGAGGTTGCCGCCCACGGCCAGGTCCTCGGGCAGGCTGGCGATGCGCGAGCACCCGCCGAGGAACAGGTCGCTGCCCACGCTGAGGCCGGCCGGGAGGCTTGCCAGAGCGGTGCACCTGCCCAGGTTGAGGTCCGTGCCAACGCTCAGGCCGTCCGGCAGGGCGGTCAGCGCGCTGCAGAGGTCCAGTCGCAGCGTGGCGCCCACGCAGAGTCCTTCGGGCAAGCGGGTGAGACTTGTGCAGCCCAGCAGGTCCAGGACACCGTCCATGCTGGCCAAGCAGGCCGGCAGCTCGCGGATCGCGGTCCAATGCCGCAGCCGCAAGCCGCTGCCAGGCCGCAGCACCGCTCGCAGCTGCGTGAGGAAGGCGTCCATGCCGCCCTCCTCCTCCTCTCTCGTCGTCCAGCCGCTGCTGCAGGCCAGAGCACGAGTCAAGGTCCAGCACGCCGCCAACGCGAACGCTGGGGGGGAACACGGTGAGCGAGGTGCAGCCTGTCAAGTCCAGGTCGTCGCCCACGTGCAGGCCCTCTGGCAGCGCGGTCAGCGCCGTGCAGTCCTCCAGGTCCACCGCGCCAGGCACGTCAAGCGGCGGCAAGCTGGCCAGCAGCGTGCAGCGGTACAGGTCGACGCTGCCGCCCACACGCAGCGCCTCGGGCAGCGCCGTGAGCCGCGAGCAGCCGCCCAGCTCGAGATCGCCGCCAACGTAGACGTCTTCCGGCAGCCTGGTGAGCGCGGAGCACCCCGCGAGGACGAGGTCGCCGCCGACGCGCAGCCCTTCGCCCAAGGCGAGCTCCGCGGCCGCGTGCTGCTCTCCGTGCAGCGCGACCAGCAGCGTCGCGTCCACGCAGAGCCCGGCGGGGAAGGCCAGGCGCGCTGCCGGCGCCGAGGCCACCACGAGGCTGCCGCGGAGCCGCAGCCCGGCGGGGAGCTGGCGCAGGACCGACTCGGACTGCGCCTTGCCGCGCAGGACCACGTGCGCGTCGACCGCTTCGCCGGGGCGCCGCGACAGCGCGGCGAGGAGCTCTTCGCCGGAGAGGACCTGCTTGTCCGCCTCGTGGCTCGCAGAGTCGAGCCCCAGCGCGGCGCGGACGCTGGCGCTGATGAACATGCCGTCCAGGACGCCGCCGGAGGCAAGCACGACGACCATATCGCTTGCTACTTGCCTCGGGCGCTTGCTCTCGCGCGCAGATAGGCGCCGCCGTTGCCGTCGATGCGCGGATGGCAGTGCTTTGCTTTGCTTTGAGGGTGAGAATTAGGTGTGCGAAATGGATGCTTTGTTTTGATTATATATTGGGCTAGTCGTTTTCGCTTTGTTTTCTTCGTATGTGTGCAATTGGCTTTTCTGGAGCATAAGGATTGTAAGAGTCGATTAGAACTTGCCCAATGGCAGAGGTGCGAGTCTCGAATGGGCAAAATTGTTGCGCTTTTTTTTTTTCTTTTTTTTTTTTGGTGTTGCAATCGCAGAGGAAGGGCGACGAGGAGATGGAGGCGGCGCCAGCGGTGGAGCCCAGCGCGGTCGAGAGCAACAAGCAGCAGGCGCGTGGCGCGCGCGGTGGCGGTGGGCTAGCCGCCAGCGCGGTCGTCGGTCTCCTGGCTGCAGCTGCGAGCGCGCTCGTCACCGCGCTCTTGGGCAGCAAGGACGCAAGAAGGAGAAGGAGGAGGGCAAGGAGGAGGGCAAGGAGGAGGGGCACGGGCAGCGGTAGCGATCGCGTGTGTTCCCGAAGCGGGAGGTCGAGCCATCTCTTTGTGTCCCACTCTTGGTTGTATCTTTTGCAGGTGTCGATCGAGCTCTCTGGCCCAGAAAGAGAGAGAGAGCCCTGACGGCTCCTGACCGAGCAAGGCAGCTCCAAGCACGCCAGCAGGCCGGCAAGCAGCGCGTCCTGGCACGTGACAAGGTTGCGTGAGGGCCTCGGTCTTGATCCATCAACGGGACCTAGCCGTCCGTGTCTTGGTCTGCGATGGACGCGTCCATGGTGATCTCGCCGACGTGACGGGCGCGTTGCGAAGGACCGCGCTATGCGTTCTTCGCATGTCAGTCAGAGGTGACAGTCTCCAATCAATCAAAGAACGCGGCGGTGGGCGGCACATGCAGGCAAGCAAGACGAAGACGGTCGTGGGCGTCGTGACGTGATGGCATTGATTGACGTCCTCGGTGACGGTGGTGGTGAGCGCTTGCGATGCGTTCTTGCGTTCCTCTTTCGTGAGTGACGCGACCGAGTCGAGGTTGCGCTTGGGGTTGCGTGTCGAACGAGGTGGCAAACAAAGAACGCGGCTTTGGCGGCGGCTGCGGCGGCGGCTGCGGCGGCGGCTGCGGCGGCAGCTTTGGCGGCGGCTTTGGCGGCGGCTTTGGCGGCGGCGGGCCGGAACGGCGATACTGGTAGCCGCGCGACGTTTCCGGTAGCCGCGCCTAGCAGGCCAGGGCGGCGGAGGGACGGAGGCAGGTGCGAAGCCGTCGTCGCGCCTCTTGCCCAAGCGCGGCGCGGCGGCAGAGTCTCGGCCCGGCGGACTGCGCGGTCTCTCGCCGGCCACTCTGGACCGGCTCGGCGAGTGGGACGGGCCACGCCCGGCGCAGCAGTTCTAGCCGCGCGAGGTATCCGGTAGCCGGGCCTAGCGCACGGCCGCCGTGGAGGGACGGAGGCAGGGCGGCCGCTGTGCTCGCGCCTATCTGGCGCGGCGCTCGGACTGGCTCGTGGACGCTGCACGTCGTCGCTCGTTGGGTGCTGCGGAGCTCCAAATTGCAACGCTTTGTCTCGTACATGTGACGTCATGCTTCCACTGTGTGGCATGCACGCGATGATGTCAACGAGACTTTACGCCGCAGGGTGTGCACTGCTGACGCCACTGTGCGTTCACGGTGTGTTGAATGACGTCACGAAGCGAGATAACGCTGCAATCGAGCGGTCCAGACTGTGCTCTGCTGCCTGTCGCCACCTCGTCGAAACGATCTTCCAGCACCAGCGGTACCTCGCTCCTGGCGGCTCAGGAACCGCGAGCCTCGGTGCATCGGTGGCAGCTTGTGCTTCCTGCGGCCCTGCTCGGCATCGTTGAAGCGACTCAGCATCTGAACAGCTTGGATGGAGCAGCTTGAATGGTGCACTCTGGATTGTGCAGATCTGGATCTTGATTTCGAGTTGGACATGTCCAAGATCGCCAACAAGATCAACGTCAGCAAGGTCGCGATGATCAAGATCATGATCAGCAGAAAGACCAAGTTGAGGTGAGCGCAGCAGGAGAAAACGACAGAGGCAAGCTTGATTCTTGCGTCAAAAGCGGCCCGCCGCTGCGGCCGCCATCACCGCCGCGAGCAGACTCGCGCAAGTCGCGCCGGCCGCGTTGTCAGTGTCAGCCCCGCCAACGCCCGGCGGCGTTTCAACCGGCGGCGCAGGCGCGATCTGCAGGAGCTCGTTCGCGATGCTCTGGCAGGTGACGCCCGCGCCGCACTGCTGAGCCAGAAACTCGGTGTTGGTGAGCTCGCAGTCGAACTTGTAAGCGTTGGCACGGATGTCCTCCACGGGGCAGTTGTGCGCCTGCGCGCACGAGAGCGAGCCCAGCAGGCTCTGCTTGGCCTCCGAGCAGCTGTTGATCTGCATCTCGGCGAGCGCGGACCAGCAGGTGAACCACGAGGCCGCGTCACAGTTGGCGTACGCGCCGAGGTCGTGGTTGCTGGCCGGCGCCGTCGGCCGGCCTACGCCCTCAGCGCACGAGGTAGGGCACTCGCCGGCGGTAGTGTCGTAGCAGAGCTCCGCCCCGAGCACCGAGGAGCAGCCGATGTCCACGTAGCACTGGCTCAGCGCGGCGGCGTTGTCCGCCAGCGCCGGGCACGAGGCGGCCGTGTCGCCAAAGTACTTGAAGAACTGCAGGTCGCACTTGTACGCGATGTCGTCGCAGTCTTGCCGCGCCGCTGTGCCGTCTTCAACCGGGCCCGACTTGGCCACGATGTCCTTGTCCGGCACGGTGCGCTTGGCCCCGTCCGCGTTGGCCGTGGCCGACAGGGCGAGGAGCATCATGGATGCGGTGAGCTTCATGGTTTCTCGCTGCTGCTCCTGCTGCTGCTCCTGCTGCTCGGCGAGTGCAAGTGGGAAGAGTGCGCCTTGGGGTTTTGCTCGCTTGCCGGCTGCTTTGGAAGAAGTCACAAGCCCTCATGGCCCTCTGTCGCCTCCTCTCTCCCTCCCTCGCGAGTCTGCAAGCTCGCACCTTGAGAAAGCGCGCGCTCAAAGTGGACACTACTAGCTCTAGCGCAAGCAAGCGCGCTGCGAAGGAGTCCAGTCTTTTCCCTCTCTCGAGTCGTCCCCAGCGCCAAGGAGTCCAGCGAGGTCCAGGCGGCAGGGCGAGGGTGCAGAAATCCACAAAGTCAACCTGGACCAAGCGCGCCTCTTTGCATCTGCAAGGCGCTCGGAAGGGCTGGCTGCTGCGAGCTCGCCGGGATAAGGTGCACATGGGCGCGAGGCGCAAGCGGGCGAGGGAAAGGTTCTCAAAGGCTGGATCCAGGGCCAGGTTGATCCTTTTATCGACGGCCGTTCGGCGTCGTTGTTGGCGGCCAGCCGCAGGCGGGCTTGCGTTGAGTCAGCGGCGTCCGCGTCGGCGCTGTTGTATGAGAGTCGGCAGCTCTGGTGAGGTCTTGCTTTAGCTAAAAGGCAACAGCGCGGCCGCAGCCGCAGCGGCCACGGCCAGGTGGGCGCTCGTGGAGGTGGCGCTGCTGGCGGGCGTGGACGGCGTTGTCGGCGATTGAGACGGCGTCGTCGTAGGCGTCGTCGTCGTCGTGGGTGTGGGCGTGGGCGGCATCGACACGAGGAAGGCCTGGGGTCTGTGCAGTCATCGTAGCCCACCGAGACGTTGTCCCAGCACTGGAACCAGCCCAAGGCATCACTGTTGGCAAGGCTGCCAGAGTCGTGCGAGCTGGCCGGCTGGAGGTCCCTGCGCAGACCGTCGTCGCAAGGTGGACAGCGGCAAGCCCAAGAGGACGAGTAAGGCAAGAAGATGAGCTGGAGGATAGGAATGTCTTATCACGCCGCCGCGTCCTGAGGCTGGGCAACCGCCACCGCAAACTTGGGGTTGTCGCAGCTCTTCCGCATGGCGTCATCCAGCCCGCCCTGCTGCTGCCTCTGCTGCCTCTGCCGCCGGCGCTTGACCGTCACCGCCAAAGCTGCCGCAAGCACAACCACAGCTCCGCCCGCCCGCCGCCGCCGCAGCCAGCGTGGAGACGCTGCCGTCGTCCTCCGGCACCTCGGCATCGCGCAGCTCCGAGTGGCGCAACACCTCACAATACTTGGAGCCCAGGTCCGCGTCCCGGTACGCAAGGAACGACACCCTCACGTACAGCGCCAGCTCGATGGGCTCCTCCGAGGCGGTGTTGATGATGGCCACGAGCTCTTTCGGCAGGCCAAAGGTGAAGCGGCCGAGCGCCGGGTAGACCTGCCTCCGGTTCTGTTCCTGGCTGGCGAAGCAGCCCCGGATCAAGGTCTTGCTGCGACGGAAGTCGAACTCCGTTGAGCTTGAAGGACATGGCGTGTTCCCGAACACGATTGTGCTCTGCCTCATCGGCGGCTGCTTGAATTTGTCGCCTTCGCTGTCCACCACGAAGACGCTGCGGCGGGCGTTCTCATCCAACTTGACGAAGGGCCCCGTGTGGTGGACCGTGGATTCGTACTTCCACGGTGCATCGAGCTTGGGATCAAACAGCGGCACGTCAGCAGCGTCGGTAACGTTCTCGAGCACCGGCATGACATCCAGGAGGTCGAACGTGTGGCCGCACTCCGCGAGCTTGGCAGCAGCGGAGCTGTCGACGCTGCGCAAGTCCAGCTCAAAGACCGCGTCGTCGGGCACCGCCCGCGTCTCGTTGGCGCCCGTGGAGTAGTGAAGCCGCAGGCCGAGCAGGTTGTCTACGTGAAGTCGGAACACAGCGTCGCTGCGGCTTGTCGACAGTGGAAGTTGGTTGCCCACCCTGTCAATCATGGCTCTCACCTCCCCTTCGATGCCCATCTCCGAGTCCTCGACCGCAAGGAGCGGACCCGGGTTGTACAGGCAATCGTCGGGCTGCGTCAGGCCGGTGTACTCCAAGAAGTTGCACGCCTCGCGCAGCGTGCCAATGTCGCGGTTCGGGTCTGCCTCTCTCTGCGCCTCGATGTTGTACCGCACGGTCCGGGCCAGCGCCTCGCCAACGTCCGGCAGCGGCAAGTCCAGGTACGGCACGAGGCGGCGCACGGTCGGGAGGCGAGCCAAGAAGGCTTGGTACGGCGCCTGCCAATCGTCAATGTCGTCGTCGTTGTCGGGGAGTGGCGAGGCCACGAACTCCATGGTCTCGTTCCAGGACTTGATGTTGGCCAAGTGCGTGAGGCGCTGCACGCGCACCACCTTGGTCTCGCGGGCGAGATCCACCAGGTTGACCATGCTGCGGTGCATCGCTTCGCCAAAGGTCATGGCGTCGCCCACCAACTCAAAGTAGCGCTCGAAGGTGGCCAAGGCGATCGTTGCATTGGCATACGGGTCGCACTGCGCAACGTCTGGCTCCTTTGCTACGAGCGACCGCGAGAACAGCTCCTGCTCGTGCCCAGCGTGGGCCACCTGCTGCTCGTCGTGAGCTAGCCGCCGAAGCCTGAGCCGCTCGCCAGAGTCCCCCTGCGACGTCGTTGTGCCCGGCGCAAGCCTGTCGCTCTGCATGGCACCGCTCGCGTAGCTTTGGATGCTCTTGTACTCATTGGTTCCCTGGAGGAAGCGGATGATGGTGTTGCCCATGTGGGCCCAGCGCGCGAGCGACGAGCTCTGCGCCACGGAGGGCGTCGCTGGCGGATCCGCAGCCAGCATGACGTCGCAGAACTCGAGCACGAGCGTCGCGGCGAAGGCGGCGATCTCCTCCACCAGCGCGCTCACCTGGAGAACACCTCTCTCGCAGCCTCCAGCTTGGCCTCGGCCTGATCCTTGATGTCTTTCACCTGGTCGCCGTACCGCGTCAGCACCAGCACACCGCCGAGGATCTCTTCGGCGCCCTTGGCGCCCGGCACGCCAGCGTCGCCGGCCATGGCGAAGACCGCCTGGCCGGTCTCGAGCCAGCTGTCCGCGCTCGTGATGTCCAGGTCGGCGAAGATGTCAGCCAGCTCTTGGCCGCCTTGATCGCTCTGCGGATATCGTCCTTGTTCTCGAGCAGCTCGAGCGGCAGGTCGTCGCTCTTGAGGATCTTGTCCTTGAGGCTGGCGAAGCCCGCGGACGGCGAGGCGCGGAAGGTCCGCGTGACCTTGCGCGCCTCGGCCAGCGCATCAGTTGAGATCTTCGCGGCCTTGGAGACGCCGCCGGTCAGCACGAAGGCGCCCACGTCGGCGATGGCCTTGACCGCGCCTTGATGATGTTGAAGATCGCGTTCAGCCGCTGCTTGGCCAGTTTGTGCAGCTCGTCAATCTTCACGCACTCGAGGAACTTGTACGTGTTGTTGGCTAGATCGCCGCCCACGCGCACGACTTGATCGAAGATGCCGTCAAAACTGCTCCTGCTCCTCACGGATGCGAGACACAACCGCGGCGAAGCTCAGGTCCAGCTGGTTCAACTGCGTCTCGGTGACCTCGAGCTGCCCAAGCTCGGCGTTGAGCTGGCGACCGTGTCCGCCAGGCGAGTCATCGTCTCTTTGAACAACATCCGCTGCTTCTCCTTGAGCACCGCCGCCTCCTCCGAGACCAGCGCACCGAGCGCGACGATGGCCTGGTTGGTGTTCTCCTCGGCCTCGGCGATGCGATCCAGCAACATATCGTTGCCGTTCTTCACGAGCTGGCCAAGGTCGCGGTAGAGCTGTTCAAGCCGATCTCGATGCTCTCCAGCTTGAGGTTCACCTTGATCTCGCTGGCGGCCTCGTCAAAGTTCTGCCACGTGTTCTTCATGTGCAGCGCGGTGGTCGACGAGAACGCGTCCATCAGGTCCAGGTTCTTGCGCAGGCGGCCCCAGCGGCAGCGCCTCCATGGCCAAAAGCCGGTACTCCTCCGCGAGAGCCGCGCCGGCACCGGCCAGGTTGCTGCCGGCGGCGGCCACCACGTCCCGGACGGCTAGGACCAGGCCGAACATCTGCCGCTGGTCGCGCTGCTGCCACACGCGCGCCTCAGCGCGCGACACGGCGCAGTGCTGCGCGAACTGCGCCAGCTGGAGCGACTCGTGCGACCCGACAAAGCCCACGGCCGAGCTGCAGAACGCCGCGAGGGACATCTGGGCGGCGAACTCGCCGCTCGACTCGAACAGCGAGCACTCGTTGTTGACGTACTTGCGGCCGCAGCCGCAGTGCACTTGCGACTTATCAGGTGGACGCACCTCCACGAGCTCCGAGCGGCTGCCAAAGGCGGCGGTGTAGGCCTCCACGTCCGCGTCCACCTTGCCAGTGCCCGAGCTGATGCTGCCGGGAAGTGGGCCAGGTGCCGTCACCATGACGTAAAGCCGTCGTCGCTGCCGAGCTCTGACGGCATGAAGCGCACCGTGGCACGCACGTGGGCAACGGCTGCAGCTGCCTCGCTGTCGGGTGGGTCGATGGCGTCAAACACCTCCCGAGGCGTCGGCGGCGTTGCGCATGCGGCTGGGCACCGTTTCGCCGCGCGAGAGCAGCGTGCGCATGCAGCCGGTGAGCACGTCCGCGGTCTCGCGCGTCGTGATGGACACGAGGCCGTGCGCCAGGGCCTCGACCACGAGCTCCGGATAGTTGCAGGTCGTGCCGTTGATGATGGGCACGCACTGCGACCGGTCCGGAGAGAGCTGCTGGTTCTCCGGGCAGCAGCTCGTGCCCTGGAAGCTCCCTTCGGTGCCGCTGGGGCAGGCGCTGCAGGACAAGCTGCCAAAGTCTGTCTCGAACGTGTTGGACGGGCACCGCAGACACTTGCTCATGCCAACCGAGGGGCTGGTAGTGACCTGGGCTGCACGGCGTGCACTCTGTCCCTGTACAAGCTCGCAAAGGTGCCCGGCTCGCACGTCTTGCAGGTGGTTTGGCCCTCCTCGTCCTGGTAAGAGCCCGGGCCGCACGCGTTGCACATCGCCATGCCCGGGCTGCGCTGAGCAGACCCAGGGTCGCACTTGGTGCAACTCCAGCTGCCTTTCGAGGGAGCCTGGGTCCCCGGCTCGCACTTCTTGCAGGTAGCCTGGCCCTCCTCGTCCTGGTAAAAGCCCGGCTCACACTCTTCGCAGTCGCTGAGCGCGAGAATGGGCCCATCGCGGGCGGTTCCGGAAGGGCACGCCGTGCACGTAAATTTCGGACGCAATCCACCAAGGATGTTCTCGTACTCGAACTTGGGGTAGTGCGAGGCGCTGCAGGCGTTCACGTCGACGGAGATCCATGCTGGTCGTCAGAAACACTGATGTTGCGACTCGCGATGCGGACATTCTCCTTGTCGGTTTGTAGGGTGATGCAGTAGTATTCGCTGGGACCAAAGACCGAACTCGACTTGCAGAACCCACTTATGGCGAGCCAGGTGCGCAACTCGTACCTCGGCTCCTCCCAGTGCTGATCAAAGTGCTGCCAAGCGTATTATCTGGTGAAGATGTACCCAGGTACTTGTACTTGTCCAGATCCTGGTCCTCAAACGCCAAAGTGCTGAGCTTGAAGTAGTGATCGATGTTGAAAAAGACCTTTTCCTTGACAAACCGACGATTGAGGTCCGCAGTACACTCGTCCGCGTAGAGGGTGCGCGTATTGTCTCGGCTTTCGGTACTGACGGCGAGACACTTGTTGGGAGCGTGTCGGCTGACAAAAACGACGTCAGTTGCCTTTGCGATGCTGCCCACGCCCAGCACGACCGCGAGCGCAAGCCACGCCGCGAGCACGTTGATGCCCATCATGCTCCTGCTGCTGCTGCTGCTGCTGCTGCTGCTGCTGCTGCTGCTGCTGCTGCTGCTGTCTGTCTCTCCGCTCCGTCTGTTGTGGGTCTGCTCGAGTCGATTGGGCACGGCGAGGCTCGCTTGACTTTTTGCTCCTCCTCTGCACGCGACGACAGTTGCACTGGTTTTCGCACACCTGCCTTCACAATGGCTCTTGTCACTGCTTTCGGACGTGTTGGCAAGCGCGACAGGTTCGCCCCATGCTTGGCTCGTTTGCTTGTACGCGGAAATTGACTCGCTTGGTCCCAGCCAGAATCCGTCCAGCTGCAAAATTTCTTTTTTCGCTTCCTTCCTTCTTCCTGGTGCAGATTGAATGATCGTTGAAAGATCGTTGAGAGATCGAGATGCGGACACGCAAGAGAGAGCAGCAAGCACGGCGAGGCTGAAGTTCGCGTTCAACGCGAGCGCCGGAGGCTGCTCGGATCGCGAGGCTCTGCTTGGCTGAGACGATGGTGTGACGCGCCCACACGAGGTGTGCCATGCAGCAGTCGCCACATGTCGGCTTGCCGCGCGTTTGGGTGGCGAGGACCATGGCCGACCGACCCGATTCTTGCAGCCTGGATCATGGAATCTGGACCAGCCCCGCGAGCGGGATCACAATCGCGTGGATGGATGCGGCGGAGAGCGCATCGAGTGGCTCCCAGCTCACGACCGTCACTTCCGGCACAGCGCAATCGCTTTCTGTTGTTGGCTTTGCAAGCAGGGTGTGCGACTTGGCGCCTTGCCCTCCCAGGCGCATGGAGCGACCAGATTTGGCTCGTCGATGCGCTTGCAGACGCGACGGCGCACCAGATCTTGCGTGCACAAATGTCTGCTCATCCGGCTCCGCAACCACCCGCCCCACTCCACGGGCGTTCTGCTTTTCGCCGTTCTCTCTTCTGCAGGCGCGGTTCTCTGCAGGCTGCCGGCCTTTCCAGCGCGAACGGGGCGGAATTCGAAGCGTCTTGCGGGCACCCCATGCGCGCAGATTCGGTCCGCTGTTGGTGTCCCATTGGATCTTTTACTGGTTTCGGCCGGTTTGTCCGGAGTCCACAAATACGGACGGCAGGAATGAGTCGATCTTTCGAGCAAGCGAAGCATCCGGCCGCAAGTCCTTTGCCAGCATGCATTTGAGCAAGCAGGCAAGCAGGCGGGCGGGCGGATGCTGAAGGAGCGTCAACTCGCAGAGGTCGGTTGACGCCGACCAGCTCAACACACCACCACCACCACCAAAAAAAAAAAAAAAGGCTCAAAAGCTTGGTGAAAAGCTTTGCAGCAGGCAGCGTGATTCGTTTCGTCATGACCGTGTTGATCGTCGAGCAGCTGCTCGCAGCGGCGAGTGGGCGGCCGCGTACGCCTCGACGCCGCCGCTAAAGGCCGGGTCAAGCGTGCCAAAGATCGCGTCCCAGTGCATGGCGCCAAAGTTGCCGGCGTTGTCCGCGTGGTGCGCGGCGTGGCAGACCGCGTAGTCGCTGTGCGTGAGGCCCAAGCGCGCAGGCCAGGTGCCCCTGAGGCAGTAGTTGCTGTGCGCCTCGTAGGTTGCCTCGAGGCGGAAGGCCATCCACACGAGCGCCTGGACGGGGTGCCGCGCGAAGAGCAGCATGGCGCCCGCGCTCGGTATCGCGTTGGCCAGCAGGTGCTGCGGGCTGGCAAAGTCCGCGCCGATGCTGCGCCCGCGCGCCACTCGTGGTGCCGCTTGTGCACCAGCTCGTACAGCGGCCGCGTGTGCAGCAGCCTATGCGCCGCGTAGAACGTCAGGTCGTACCAGAGCCTGGCCGCCGCGAAGCTCTTGCACAGCGTGAGCACGTCCGGCAGCCGCCGCGCCGCCTTCTTCCCGGCGAACGCGGCGCGGTACATGAGCAGGCCGCCCACCGGTCCGCCCAGCAGCACCTGCGAGAGCCCCGAGCGCAGCGTGCGGCGCACCAGCGACTCGGTGGGCTGCTTGGCGCGGCCATGCTCCAGGCGGCAGCGCTCGAGCAATCGCAGGCGCTCGAGCAGGTAGAAGCCGCCGTTCGTGACGAGGTACACGCAGGCGTGCACCGCGCAGGTGGCCGCCGCGAAGCGCGCCGCGGCGCCGAGGGCGCGCAGGCGCTGCTCCACCCGCTTGCGCCAGAGCGGCTCGAGGCCAGCGCTGGCCAGGGCGAGGAGCAGCGGCGCGCGGGTGTACGCCACCAGCACGCGCCAGGCGAGCTCGCGCCGCCGCCGCCGCCGCGGCGGCTGCCGCGCAGAGCCGCCGCCGGCCGAGCTGCCGCCGCCGAGCTGCTGGAGCTCGCTTCTTCCTTGCTCGTCATCGCGGCCTTGGCTTTCGCTTGCCGTCGCTCAGCTTCCTGTCGTCCCCGCCACACACCCTCCTTCGTTGCAACGCGCAAGTGTCACGTGCCGGTGAGCCAATCAGAACGCGCCCACAGCTGCACTTGTCGAGTGGCTAGGGACAGCTGTGGAAGTGCGGCCAAGTCTCTTCTTTTGAGAGACACGTGTGTGTATGTGTGTGTGCAGACACAGTTAGTCACACGGACTGTGTGTGTATGTATGCGTGAAAGAAGGTCATGATCCATTTTGAAAGTCCAGGCCTGGTGGACCTTGTAGCCTGCTTGCTCGAGCTATTCACAAACCTCGTTTTGATAAGTCCAGGCCTGGACGTATACTCGAGCTATTCACAGTGCAAGAGTAGCTGCTAGAGCACGTAGACACTGCCCTCAGATCGCGCGAACGCACACAGAGGAAGAAGGGCAAGGAACTTGTTGACATGTGAACGTGCCTCGAGTCGCGTGAGGGTCAGTCAGTGAGTTGGTGACGTGAGTGAGAGCAGTCCAACAACGTGGAGGTCCTGTCTACGAGATGTGCGAGCGAGTGAGCGAGTGAGTGAGCGAGTGAGCGAGCGAGTGAGTGAGCGAGGGAGGGAGAGCCTGTGCACATGCTCATGCGCGCCAACGACGGAGTGCGACGAGGTCGAGGTTGCACACCTGAGAGCGAGAGATAGATAGCGTGGCTTGCAGTCTCGGAACGAGAGAGAGAGAGAGAGAGCGAGATGGCGGAGACGTTCTGCCTGCAGCCCGGGTGCTACGCCGTGCCGCCAGTGGCAAGCGGCGACCCGGTGCTGATCTTCACGCTGATCCACTTGCTCGCGGTCGCGACGCTCGCGGTGTCGTTCGTGTGCTCGGCGTACATCATCTGCGCTGCGTGCTCTGGGACCGGCGATACCGCACCGTGGGGCAGCGGTTCCCATCTACTTGAGCGTGTTTGACATGTGCTGGTCGATCTGCCACAGCGCCGACCACCTCGTGATCCTGCTGCCAAAGCGGTACCCCGAGGCGCTGGCCAGCGAGGTGCTAGGCGCCTCGCTGCAGCTCTTCCTGGTCGGCCCGGCCATCCTGGTGGCGGTCATCTCGGCCTCCACCTACATGTCGGTGTTCCACCAGTGGCAGATCAACTTTGGCCGCTTTGACTGGCAGCTCATGGCGCTCTGCGTGGGCGTCCCCGTGGCCATGGTGGCGGCGGGCCTGCCGCTGGGCGTCTTCGGGCCGTCCGGGTACTGGAACTACCTGCGTCTCGACTCGGCCAGGACGCAGATCTACATGCTCATCTGGTCCACCATCCCGCTCATCCTCAACTTTTCGATCACGCTCTTCTGCAGCACGGCGGTCAGCCGCTACGTGCGCTCGAACACGCTGGCCGTGCAGCGCTTCACGCGCGAGAACCGCAGGAAGGCGGCCAAGCTGGACCCTAACGAGCATGACGACAGCGACCTGGAGACCGCCTCGGTCAACTCGAACGAGCAGCGCGAGCACGCCCACGTCATCAGGGCCGCGGACCGCATGAACCAGTTCGCGCTCATCTTCCTCATCCAGTGGACGCCTTTGGTGGCCTTCACCATCGCTGCGGCGGTCGACTTTGCCAACCTGCACTGGCTCTGGTCGCTCTTCATCGTCACGCTCACCAACGCGGGCGGCATCATGAACTTTGCCGCCTTCGTCCGCCTCTTCGGCTTTCGCTCGGCCTCCGCGACCCGGGCCACCGCCAACACAACGACGGCCGCGGCCGCCAAACTCGGTGGCTGTGCCAACGCGCACCACGGGCACCTCGGGCACGCCGCGAGGCGCGGCTGGCACCCTCAACCCCAGGGCTGCAGCAGGGGCAGCAGCAGCAGCAAGCTGCGACCCTTAACCTGTTTCTGTTTCGCTCTCTTGTTGATCTTGCTCATCGAGATCGAGTGATTCGACCTTGTTGTGCTACAGGGTCTTATACACCGGCGCTTTCCGGTGTCTCAAGCGAGTTTGCCCGAGTGGTCTAAGGGGTCACGTTAAGGCCGTGATATCTTCGGATGCGTGGGTTCGAGTCCCACAGCTCGTACGATTTTTTTTTTTTTTGCACCCAGTACCAGTACCAGGTACCGGTACGTACCGGTACGGTACCGTACCGCAACGCACCTCGCATCGGACTTGTGCACCTTTTTTGTCATTGCTTCTTTGTTTTTGATTGACTATACATTGTCAAGGTGATCTTGCATGTGTATCTCTCGTATAGTCCAATGGTTAGGATACCTCGCTCTCACCGAGGAGATCCGGGTTCAATTCCCGGTACGAGAATTCTTTTTTTTTTTTTTTTTTACGGCAGCAGCAGATCAAGTGAGAAAAAGTACGCGCTGCTGCAATCTCGATCGAGGCTCACGTGTCAGTCAGGATGGACGACGACAATGGATGATGATGTTGGAACAAAGGAAAACATGGTTGACTGTCTGTCTGCTGTCTGTCTCTCTCTCTGCGGCACGACGACAGCCAAAGGGAAACAAGCGATCGCGTCTCTTATTCGGCAAAGCGCGGGTTGACGGCGACCACCGTGGGTCCATCGTCGTCCACTTGGGCCAACTTCATGGACGCGTCGCCGCCCTTGGCAGCAGCCTGGCGCCGCTTGACGACCACAAACGCGGCCGCCACGGCCACGAGGCCGACCGCCGCCGCGCCGCCAGCGATAAGGCCCACGTTGCTGGAGGCCTCGACGTCGAGGTCCTCCTCCTCGCCCAGGTCTGGCACGGTGACGCCGACGTCGTCCCTCCTCCTCCTCGTCGGGCTGCTGCTGCTGGTCCACGCCACGGCACGCGGGCACGTCGACCTCCTCGACGATGGCCTCGACGAGCGCGTCCTCGGGCATGTTGACCATCTGCACGATGAGCTTGTCGCTCTGCGACATGATGGGCAGCGGCAGCGCCATGTCGCTGGCCAGGTAGGCGTGGAGCAGCTCGTACTCGCCGCTGGCGGTGGGCGTGCCGTCGAAGATCTGCACGCTGCCGTCGCCACGAGGCCGGTGACGAGCGAGATCTGCACGCGGTTGCCGCCGGCGCTCTGGTAGCTGCGCTCGGCCATGGCGTTGCCCTCGGCGAAGAGCGTGGACGGCACGACGGCGTGGCTCGACGTGTTGATGCCCACCGTGGCCAGCGCGGCCTTGGGCAGCGCCGGGCGCGAGCCAGTCGCGCTCAGCGCCGAGCTGCCGTAGTCGGCCACGAAGCCGCCGCTGGTGCCGCTGGCGTCCGTGGTGAACACCATGACCAGCGAGCTGCTCTCGGCGGTGAAGCTGCGCCAGCTGAAGGTGCCGGTGGCCTGGCCGAGGCTGCGGCCGGACTCGCCGTCGAAGAAGCTCACGTAGTCGCTAAACCACTGCAGCCGCAGCGTGGAGAACCGCACCGTGGCGCGCCGCCCGGCCGGGGCGGTCACCAGGAAGCTGCGCCGCACGTCGTTGCCGTACCCGGTGCCGTCGGCGCTGGCGCCGCTGCCGGTGCGGCCGGCCTGGTCCACGCGGCCGCTGTCCGGGCCGACCTCGAAGTCGTACTCGCCGCCGGTGACCGTGGGGCTGGGCGTGGCCTCGACCTCGCCGACCGTGGGGCTGGGCGTGGCCTCGACCTCGCCGACCGTGGGGCTGGGCGTGACCTCGACCTCGCCGGCGGTGGGGCTGGGCGTGACCTCGACCTCGCCGGCCGTGGGGCTGGGCGTGGTGCTCGAGGTGGGCGGGATGGACGGCGAGGGCGTCTTGGGCCAGACGGGCACCGGCGGCGGCGTGCCGGCCGCGCAGCCGTCCACGGCGATGCTGCCGTCGTTGATGGCGAAGAAGGAGCAGCCCTCGGTGGGCAGCAGCGACTCGACCTTGATGCGGCCGGCCGAGCTGGCAGTTGGCCAGGCGCGGCGGCAGCTGCACGGTGGCGGCGCCGTTGTTGGCCACGGAGGCGGCCAGCACGTAGGGGAAGCTGAGGCCGTCGTCGAGCGATAGCGAGATGCGCACGCTGGGCGAGAGGCCGGCCGTGCCGGTGGTCCAGCGCACGGTGGCGGAGGCGCCCGGCGCGATCGCGGAGGGCACGGCGGTGAGGCGCAGCGGCGTGAGGTCCTCCACGTTGACGGTGACCTTGTCGGACATGAACATGGAGCCCAGCTCGGGCACCGGCAGGCCGTCCTCGGGCACCGGCTGCGGCACCTCGCGCTGGTCGTAGATGTTGAGCGAGCGCTCGGGCAGGTAGCTGGTGCGCACGGTGAGCGTGAAGGTCATGGACCGCGCGCGGTCGGGCATGCGCTCGCGCGTGTCGAGCACGTCCATGCCGCGGCGCACCTTGTCCATGCTCGGCCAGGTGCGCGAGAGGCTGTCGCGGACGGGGAAGACGCTGCTGCTGAGGATGGTGCGGGTGTTCTGCGGGCGGATGATGCGGTTCTCGTCGCGGCTCGAGCTCACGTCGCTCTGCTCCCAGGCGTAGAACAGGTTGGGCGACTCGGCGGTGCGCCTGCCCTCGAGCTTGAACGGCGTGCTCTTGGGCACGCTGCAGGTGAACTGCTGCGCCGACACGGCGGTGCCGCGGCTGCTGCTGCTGCTGCTGCTGCTGCTGCTGGCGTCGCAGTCGTCGGCGTCCAGGTCGGTGACGCGGGCGGGCTTGGCCACGGGCGCGGGGCGGCCGCTGGCGTCCTGCACGCGGTCGGCGACGATGGAGCCGCAGGCGCCGCCGCGGGACGGGCGATGCGACCGAGCTCTGCGATGGACCACGAGTGGAAGAGCGTGTCGCGGTCGCCGTCCAGTCGCTGTCGGCGCCGCAGGTGCCGCCGTAGCTCATCATGGAGGTGCCGCTGCCGGTCTCGACGCCCACGGCGTTGCTGTTGCGGCAGGCGCTAAAGGTGTGCGGCGCGCCGAGCATGTGCGCGAGCTCGTGCGCGACGACCCACTGGGTAGGTGAAGGCCAGCACGCCGGTGCTGCCGCGGGCCTTGCCCGAGCCGCAGACGATGCCCAGGCCCTGCGAGACGCCGTTGAGGTAGTTGCCGAAGGCGTGGCCGATGTCGTACGCGTTGAAGCCCACGCGGCGGTCGGCCACGCCCTGGAACTGGCTGGCCGAGGAGCTGCTGTCGGACATGCCCGTGTCGAGCGCCAGCTCGCCGACCTCGTCGATGATGCGCAGGCTGACGCTGAGCTCGCGCTTGTAGAAGCGGTTGACGCGCGCCACGATGGGCACGTACGAGCTCACGATGGCCGCCTCGTTGTTGTTGTAGAACGCCGCGTAGCCGCGCGTCGCGCCGATGGCGAAGCGGTACTGGCGGTGCGCGGCCACGTTGGCCTTGGGGTCGATGCAGGCGCACTGCGAGGGGTCGCTCGAGCCGCAGGTGGCGTAGATCGAGCAGCAGTCGCCGCCGTCGTAGGCGCACTCGGCCACGTTGGCCGCCGGGTCGCAGCGCCGGTTGCCCACGCTGCTGCGCGCGCCGCAGTTGTTCAGGTTGGGCGGGTCGGTGACCTGCAGAGCGCGGCGCAGGCCACCGGCGGCGGCCTCAACGACGTCCTCCGGCTCGAACTCGTCCACGCCGCACGACAGCGGCGCGCGCTTCTCGGCCACGGTGCCGCGCCCAGCGCGGGCAAAGACCAGCTCCTCCTCCGTGTCCGCGTCGCCCAGCGGCGCCTTGCTGGCCATGTCCAGGTACACAGTGCCCAGCTCGGGGGAGAAGTACTCGATGTGCGTGCCCAGCGCCTTGGAGTGCGTCACCACGGCCTGCAGCGGCACCACGTCCGAGTGCGCCGTCAGCTCCACGCCGAGGTAGCTGGCCACGTCGTACTTGGCGGACAGCTCCGCCGACAGCGTGTCCGTGTCGGCGCGGAGCACGAACTCGCGCATGGACCCGTCCGAGAAGGGCAGCCGCATGGTCACCTTCTCGGACCGCACGCCGCGGCCGTCGGCGCCGCCGCCGAGCAGCAGGGAGTCCATCTCGGCGCGCGGGACGGTCACCTTGTTGCCGTTCAGGGCGAACGACTGCGCCGTGGCCGCGTCGAGGCCCATGGCGGCGGCAAGCGCCAGCACCGCGAGCTTGGCCATCTTGTTGCCCTTCTTGCCTCTGCTTTCTGCTCTCTCTAGAGCTCTGCTCTGCTCTGCTTTGCTTTGCTTTGCTTTGCTGGACCGCGACCTGTTGCGGGTTTGCTGCTTTCGCTGCTGCTGCTGCTGCTGCTGCTGCTGCTGCTGCTACTGACGACAGCAACCTCGTGGCTGGTTCTTGGCAAGCAAGACGACTCGTTGGTTTTGCAGCAAGCAGCCATGGCTCAAACGAGCGCGTTGCGGCAACACGATAAGGCAGATCACACCGCCGCCGCCGCCGCCGCCAAACGGTGTGCTCTCCCCAATCGTACGAGATCTTCCTCCCGCCGCGACCGGCCTGACTCGAGCTTGCTTTCGCTCGCTCGCAAACGAGCCAGGTCCCAACTCCGAGGCAGGCAGGCAGGCAGGCTCAATCAAGGCCGTGCGCCGTGCTTTTGCCACAAAAACCTCCTCCTCCTCCTCCTCCTCGCAGGAGTCGTCAGCCTCAATCCGACATGAAGCTCTCCTCTCTTGCGGCAGGCAGAATGCAGGCAGGCAGGCAGGCAGGCGGGCTTGGCCAGCAGCCTCTGCCTGCCTCTGCCTGCCTGCGCGCAAAGGAGAGAAACCACAAGCAGACGCCAACCTCGAGCAGGGGCAATCGAGCGCCCGAGCCAGTTCTCGCTGGCACGAGCCCACGCGCTCACTGACCATCACTGTGTGCACAGACGGACAGCAGGCGAGAGTCCGCGCTCGATTGCTCGCGCCTGTCTCAGTTTCCCCGCCCGCACGGAGGTGGGGAGGGCCCCCACACTCCCTCCCACACGTGGCAGCGGTGCACTGCACGCTCTGCAGGGATCTGCACCGTCTCAATCGATCGATCGATCCATCCGTTGCTGATGATGATTCGGTCCAGGGGCGCTGCGTGCGTTGTTGGGTGCTTGCTCTCCATGCACGACAGCGGAAGGCAGCAGCAGCCACTGCCCACGCGCAACAACCAACAACAACACATGAATGATGATGCAAGAACGAACGAACGAACGAACGAAAGATGCATGCATCAATCAGTCGGTCGGTCACGCGACGTGAGGTCAGAAGATCGATCACAGCTCCTCGTTCTTCTTTCCGTGGAGATCGATCGATCGATCGATCGATCGATTGATCGATCGATCGATCGATCGCGTTTGCTCCTCCTTTTCATCTCTGCTCGCATTCGAGCCACATCGCGGCCAGCCAGGGTCACAAAAAAAAAAAAAAATAGAGATGGGAAAGGAAAAATAGCGGAGTGAGAACCACATGATCTGACTAGACCGTGATGTGCAACCTAACCTTCGGAACGCAAGTGTCGCGTCAATGCGTTCGTGTTCTTTTGACGTTGACGAAGAGAGAGAGGGATAGAGATGGATGAGGATGCGCTAGCTCGCGCAGCCGAGGCGGCAGCTGCCCTGCTGCGCGCCAAGGCGGCCGAGCGCAAGCTGCACGCCAAGGCCTCCCGCGCTGCCAGCGCTGCCAAGCCCAGCGCCGCTGCTGCCGATGCCCGCGCGAAATTAGCCGCCCCGGCGCCATCGCGCAGCGACACGCCGCTGGACGAGCGCCTGCGCGGCAAGGAGAACGTGGCGGTGCCACAGCAGCAGCAGCAGCACGGCAGCGGCAGCGGCGGCAGCGCTCGAGCCCTGCCGTTGCGCCCAAGAAGGCCAAGCCTCAGGCCAATGCCAAAGCGCAGAAGCGCCGCGATGCCGCGCAGCATCACCGCCAGATGGACCTGATGCAGCGCCAGCAGTCCATCGAGCGCGAGTCCGCCGCCGCCGCCGCCGCCGCCGCCGCCGCGGCCTCGGCCAGCGCCAGGTCGTCGACCCTGGTCGAGGCTGGAAAGTCTTATACGCGGCACGAGCAGAACACGGATCAGAAAACGAAGCTGGTCACGGATGAGAGCAAGCGGCGGCGGCGGCAGCGGCGGAGCAGCACGAGCAGGAAGAGGTCCAAGCGCGCGAGCGGAGCGGAGGAGGAGAGCGAGGAGGAGGAGGAGGAGGGTCGAGGCGGCGCTGAGGCGTGCGATGAGGGCGTTGGAGGAGGCGGAGCTGAGGGAGAGGGCGATGATGAAGGTGGAGAAGATGGAGGAGCAGCAGTTGAAGGTGCTCAGAGGCTACGAGCAGCGCCTCAAGGCGTTCAGGCGCCGTCCTGCCAAGGCCAAGCAGCAGCAGCAGCAGCAGCAAGAGGAGCAGCAGCAGGTGGATCCGCCGGTGGTGGTGGTGGTGGTGGATGATGACGATGATGATGATGATAGCACCAGTAGTGAGGGTATGGACGAGGGGCGGGGGCGCGCGGCGGCGGCGGCGGCAGCGGCGCGGAGAGGTGTAGAGAGGTCGACCTGCTCGAAGCGGCGGGGAGATGGTTGCGACAGGAAGAGCATAAGCTAGTGCGCAACGTATGGTGCAGGTCGTTGTCGTTGTCGTTGCATGTCCGTGGTGGTGAGGACGAGCTAGCTAGGCAGCTTGCTCGTCCAGCAACAACCGATTGCCGCAACTCCCTCGAGCTCGAGCTCGAGCAAGTAAGGGAAGCTTGAGCGCCAAGTGCGTGCTCCAGCCACGCGTCAATGAGCTTGCGCGCGCCTTGCCCACCGCGCGAGAGGGAGAGTTCGGTACGCAGCAGAGGGCTTGGTCTTCGAGGTCTTCGAGGTCTAGCTAGTTGTTGTCATCGTTGTTGCAAGACCTCCAAGATCACAGACAGAAGCAACTCTGGAGTCGTGCGCACATCCCAAACCAGCATGCCAGCCAGCAGGTCAACCAGCAGGTCAACCAGCACTGCTGTTGACAGGTGTCGCACGCAACACATAGCAAGTATAGTTCATTGATCCTCCAACTACAGCGCCAGCCAGCCAGCCAGCCAGCCAGCCAGCCAGCCGCTACAGCGTCAGCCAGTCGGTGGGTCGGTCGGTCGGTCAGGCCGCAGCCTGGAAGACAAAGGTGACGTTGTCCGCCTCCTGCCCCAGCTCCTCCCGGACCTCCTCAGGGAACGCCTTGGCATCCGGCAGCACGATGCGATGCTTCCCGCCGCCGCCTTCTTCCTCGGCCAGTCCAGCACCGCCGCCGGCACGCTCTGCAGCTGCCCGCAGGCCGCGAGCAGCAGGTCGCCGCCCACGCTGAGCGCGTCCGGCAGGTGCTCCATCCGCGGGCACTCGAGCAGCACGTCGCCGTCCACGCGCAGGTCCTCCGGCAGCTCGCACAGCTCGCGGCAGGCCAAGAGCTTGAGGTCGCCGCCCACCCGCGGCAGCTGCAGCCGCTGCACGCCGCAGTCCTCCACGCGGACGCTGCCGCCGGCTTGGTCCACCTGCAGCTCGAGCAGCGCGTCGCAGCCGGCGATGCGCAGGTCGCCGCCCACGCTGAGCGCCCGCACGGCGGCCAGCCGCGTGCTGAGCGTGAGCAGCAGGTCGCCGCCCACGACGAGCGGCTGCGGCAGCTGCTCCAGGGCCAAGCACATGCCCAGGTCCAGGTCGCCGGGGACGTGCGCGAGCTCGAGCCGCGCGAGGCGGGTGCAGCCCTTGAGCCGCAGCGAGCCGCCACGTGCAGCGAGGGCGGCAGCTCCTGCAGCGCGTGCAGAGGCTCAGGTTGAGGTCGCCGCCCACGTGCAAGTGCTCGGGCAGATGGCTCAGGTGGGCGAGCCCCGCGAGGTGCGCGTGGCCGGCCACGCGGAGCGCCGTGGCGCCGCGGGGAAGCGGCAGCGAGTGCAGCTGCAGCGTCGCGGGGACCACGAGGGAGCCGCTCAGGAAGACGGTGGCGCCGACTTGCCGAGCGGCGAGTTGCCGGGCCGCGTCTGCGGGCGAGCGGAGGAGGAGCGTGGGCAGCGAGGCGAGCTGCGCGCCGGTCAATGGCGCGCCGGCGGTCCCGGGCGTGGTGCCCGCGCCGCCGGGCTCGCCGGGCTCCACCGCCGCTGGCGGCGGCGGCGGCTCGTGCCCAAGGCAGCCTCCCATCACCTGCTGGCTCTGTCGCTGGGAGGAAGGTAGGCGGCGCTGGACGGTACCGTACACGTGACACTGGGGGGCTTGTCACGTCTCAAGAGCCCGAGAACACGGTCTTACAGTTTACGGTAGACACTTCTAAATGAGCATTTTCGTGCCACAATTTATATTTTTTTGGGAAACTTTTGATTGAAAATTGTCGGTCTCGGGAAATGACCAAACATTTACCTTTTAAATTAATGCAAAAACTACAGAGATTGTTTATTTTATTGTACTGTAAAATAATTAAATACAAATGTACTACATAATTTATATTTATCAAAGGGCTTGAAGAAAATCAAAAGAATAGAGTCTAAAAATAAAACTAGTAAGAACAATAAAAGCCGAGGAGGAGAAGACGAATCATTGCCCATTCTGCTGCCGCCGCCGCCTACCTGCGGCCCTGAGATGGACCTTCTGCAGCACGCCCTGGGACGGACCTTCTGGAGTCCCAGAGTCCCAGGGAAGTCACGAGTGGTTCGAGGGGACTTGGCAGAAATGAAGTATGCGTGGAAAAACCGCTCGCTCGCTTTAGCCTTAGTTTGAGCTAGCTCGCAAGGAGCGAGGGGCGACAGCGAGGAAACAATGCAGGACGAATGGCGCCTCGGATACCACGAAATTTTCTTTTTGTCGCCGCGCTGTTGCTCTGCCCTCGACCCGGTCAGCAGCTGCTCGCTCAACTGCGGTCCAACTCGCCGTGCATATTTGCCTCACAGCAGCAGCAGTCTCAGCAGCGGCCGGCAGCAGGCCGGTGTCTCAAGCAGGTGAGCACAAGTGCAGCGCAGTATCGTTGGACGAAGATGCGCCCTCATCCGGCCGCAACTGACCGACCGCGAGTGCGTGGTCTGCGGCAAGCGGCAAAAACACGCTCACATGTCAATTGAAATCATCAAGCTGCAGACGAGAGCAGATGCATCCACCTTGCAACTTGCACACTTTCAACAACCAAGAGTCAACTTGAGTTGCAACTTGCAACCCAAGCTGACGTGGGCTCGCCCCACTCTGAAACAAAGAAGGTACGGTACCGGTACCAGTACCGTACCTTCAAAATCAAAGCAGGAACATTCTTGGAACTTTGCGAAACGCATTCCGCGGAACCCACGGTTCCGTCCTGGCTCCTTTTTGGAACCGACCGCAACTCACTGTCATCAACAATGTGCTTTGGGACGATCCATCGACAGAGAGAGCAGAGCGAGTGAGCGAGCGCGGTCACCGCCATGGCCTCGACGGCGACGGCAGCGCTGGCAATGGCCGCCGCTGCACCCCCCGCAGCGGCGCACGCCGACCTCGTGGCGCAGCTGGAAGAGCTGGTGGCCTTGGCCGCCATCTTCCCGGACGCCATCGACCCGACCTCAGCCGCCCTCGCCGAGGCTGCCGCCAGCGGCGATTGCATCGCCGCAGCGCAGCAGCAGGCGCAGGGTGACCAGCTCCAGCAGCAGCACCAGCGGCTCACCGTGACGCTGACCGACCTGCCGCTCGGCCTGCCCTCGCAAGATGATCCAGGCACGGTGACCATGCAGATCGCCTTTGCGATGGACTACCCGTCCCACCGGCCGCCCATGGTGCACCTGGCCAGCGCGCAGCTCTCGCGGCGCGCTCTGCGGCTGCTCGAGCAGCAGCTGCCCGGCCTCTTCTCGGCCGGGTCCTGCGTGGTCTTCGACTGGGCCATGCACCTCGCCACGGCCGCGGTCAGCGAGCTGACCACGCAAGCCACCGCCCGCGGCCAGCCGCCGCTGCCTGCTGGTGGCTGCGCCAGTGCGACGAGCTGGCCGACCGCCAGGCCGCGCAAGAGCTCGCGGCCAAGCAGCAGCAGCAGCAGCAGCAGCAGCAAGGCCAGGCCAGGCCGTGCGTGGTCTTCATCGACGAGTTCTCCGGCCTCGACGCGGCGCTGCAGCGCGACGCGGAGGACCCCGCCGTGCAGGCGTGGCTGGCGCGGTCGCTGGCCAAGCAGCGGCTCGACGTGCAGCGCGCCTGCCACGTGTGCCTCTGCGACTGCCCCGTGAAGGACTTTCCGCCGCTGCGCTGCGGCCACAGCAACGCCTGCAAGGACTGCCTGGCCGCCATGGCCACCGTGCACATCAGCGGCGGCAGCGAGCACAAGATCTGCTGCGTGGACTGCGCCGAGCCGATCAAGGCCGCGCTGGTCAAGGCGCTCTGCGGCGAGGACCTCGCCGCGGAGCTCACCAGGCTGCGCCGCCGCCGCCTCGAGAAGGCCGCGCGCCGCGTGGAAGGCTCGCAGCCGCTCAAGGCGACGCTGGCGCAGCTGGACAAGGACCTCGCGGCGGTCAGGGCGGACCTCAAGCAGCACGTCAGCTGCCAGGACCTCGACGCGGCCCTCGAGGACTCGGTGGAGTTCCAGGTGCTGGGGAGGAGCGCGACATGGTGGCGGAGCTCGTGCGGCTCGGCTGCCTCCGCTGTCCGCGGTGCAGCATGGTCGTGCTCAAGACCGAAGGCTGCAACAAGGTCGTCTGCGGCAGCTGCCAGGGCGTGCTGTGCTACAAGTGCGGCAAGGACATCACCAAGTCGGGCTACGACCACTTCAACGACGGCAACGGGTGCCTCGGAGGCCTCTTCGAGTACGACAACCTGCAACGCCGCGCAGGACGTGCGCTTCTTTCGCCGCGCCAACCTGCTGCAGCGCCGACCGGGCGAGCGCCGCTGCTTCATCTGCGGCACGTTCAACGGCCGAGGCGCTGGCGGCGCCAACGACGTGCGCTGCGGCATGTGCAGGACGCGCTTCTGCTTTCACTGCGGCAAGGTTCTGCGAGGCGCTGCTAGCGCAGGCCACTTTAACATCAAGGGCTGTCCGCGGATGACGCCATGACAGAGCCAGCCAGCCAGCCAGCCAGCAAGCAAGCAGCAAGCAGGCAGGCAAACAGGCTGGCTGGCCGAGCTCGAAAACAAACTGATGAAACATACGTGGTGCAGACAGGTGTCGCTGGAGCTTCGTCTTTCCGACCGCGCTTCTCGCCACCCAGAGGGTGTTCCGAAGCTGACTCTTGCGTGTGACAAGATAGATCACCTTCAGTGGCACCACCTGCAGCTCCTCCACCTGCAGCTCCTCCACCTGCAGCTTCTCCAACTGCAGCTTCTCCAACTGCGGCTTGGCCTCCTCCTTGTGCTCATCTCGAGCAGTTGTTGTTGGTTTCAGAGGTAGTCATCAAGGAGCCTGGGGTCGTTCAGTTCACGTGGTGTCGAACCACCTTTGCTGATCGATGGATCGATCGATCGATCGATGGTCATGACGATGCGCAAGCAGACCCTCAACAGCAGCAGCAGCAGCAGCAGCAGACAGCAAGCAGCAGCAAGAAACAACAGCAAAGAGGCCGAGCAACAACACCAAAAAGCCAAAAAAGAAAGAGATGGTGGTCGTCGTCAACAACCGCGGGCCTCACGTGCGCCGCGGCCGCGAGACAGTGGTCGTCGCCGGGCCGCGTCCCGCGCGCGGACCAGCCGTGGTGGTCGCCAGCCGGCCACCGGCCGTGGTGGTCGCCGCGCCCCCGCGCCGCCCGACCGTGGTGGTGGCCGGCCCGCGCGCGCCGGCGGTGGCCGTGGTCAGGCCGCCGCCACGCCACCACGCGCCCGTGGTGGTCGTGCGGCGCTAGTCCACGCCGCGCTCTGCTCCACTCGCGCACAAAGAAAGATAACAGTAAATAAATAAGCCAACCGTACTCGAAGCCTTGCTCTGCCGTAG
Source organism: Thraustochytrium striatum (assembly GCA_022244645.1). Lineage (NCBI taxonomy): Eukaryota > Bigyra > Thraustochytrida > Thraustochytriidae > Thraustochytrium > Thraustochytrium striatum. Next base: position 127,341 of record JACDIV010000106.1, on the reverse strand, counting down.
TTTCCGAAACTACGGCAGAAAGTACGTACTGCGAACAATGGACCGCCGTATCGGTTGACTCTCGGCAAGCGTCGCTGCTGGCAGTGCGACAGCAGCAGCGATGGGCGACGACGCGTGGCACCTGCACAGCGAGGTGGCGCCACCGGCGTCCTTCGCCACGGCGGCGCTGGTGTCCAGGCTCAGCTCGTGGCTCTCGCTGCCCGCCTTTGCGGTCATGCTGCCGCCGCTGGTGACGCGCCTACGGGAGCTCCGTCGTCGAGCGCGCAGCAGCGCAAGGGCCCCAAGGCGCGCATAGTGTTCTGGATGCTGCTCAACGTGGCCTCCAACGTGATGCAGTCCGCGGTCAACCTGTTCGTGCAGTCGCCGCTGGGCGCGAGCGCGCCGTTCTGCCGCGTTGGGCAAAAGCACGCCGTCGTGCAGTACGGCGTCGCCTCCTGGGCCGGGTACTGGGTGCTCTTGGTGCGCGCAGAGCAGACGCTGGACCGCCGCAGCAGCCTGCACATGCTCGTCTACAAGCAGAGCAAGCTGGCCTTGCAGGTCGGCATGCCCTTGGTCTTGCTGGCCGCCGGCGTGCTCTTCGAGGGCCGCGTGCTCTTCGGCTCGACCTGCTCGCAAGAGCCCTCGGCACTCGTCAGCGGTGTCTTCATCATCCTCGACCTCAGCGTGACCGTGCTCCTCGTGCTCCTGTTTTATATCCCCGTGCGGCGCCACGCCAACGCCGTCAAGGCCACGGGCTGTGACGCGCTCAACCAGGAGGCGGCGCAGCTGCACGACATGGCGCGCCGCACGCTGCGCTTGTCGCTCTTGCAGCAGAGCACCATGTTCGCGGCGCAGACCATCAGCGCGGCATCCATGATCCTCACGGACGACTCGCACACCCCAGAGCTGTCCTACCTGCGCCCGCTGCGCTGGGTGCTCTACGCGGTCAGTCTGTTGGTCAACACGTTCACGATGCTCGCCATGAGCTCGGCCTGGCTGCCGCGAAAGTGGCGCTGGTGGCGCCGCGTCGTGTGGGGCCGCCTCGGCCGGGCGCTGGCCACCAGGCCACGGCCGTGTCCAGCGCCGCGGTCTCCTCGTCCGAGACGGCGGCGCACAGGCAGCAGCAGAGGCAGCAGCAGAGGCAGCAAAAGCACGAGTTGGCGGCGGCGGCATCGCAAAGCTCGTCCGCGCAGCCAGCGTCGACCAGGGTCGCGCCCGAGTCACCGCCGGCGGCGATCCCACTCTGAGACGCGGCAGCGGAATCGGATATAGGTGTCGGTTGAACAACTTGTTTTCTTTCAGATCGATCAGCCAGCCAGCCGCCTGGCCTCGTGGTGGTTGACGGAGGACATCCTCAGCTTGGGGCCATTAGCCTGACGGCGTGCGACGATCGCTGCAGTGCCATCTCTCCTTTCATGGCGACGACGACGACGACGACGACGACGACGACGACGACGACGACGACGACGAGGAGGGTCTGCTAGTGCTGCGAGCTTTCAGAAAGCCTAATGGAGGACGACGCGTGGCACCTGCACCGCGGCTTGCCAGCGCCAGCGTCCTTCGCAGCGGCAACCGTTGCCAGCAAGGTCAGCACCTCGCTCGCGCTGCCCCTCTACGTGGCACTGCTCGCGCCCCTGGTGCACCGCCGCCGCCAGCTGCGCTCGGGCGTGTACGCCAACCAGGCCTCGAACTCGCGCCTGGTGTTCTGGATGCTCGTCAACGTGGTCGCCAACGTGGCGCAGCTGACGGCCAGTGTCCTCGTGCTGTCGCCCCTCGGCGGCGACGCGCTGCTCTGCCGCGTCGGGCAAAAAGCACGCCGCCGTGCAGTATGGCCTGGCGTCCTGGGCCGGCTACTGGTTCCTCCTGGTGCGCGCAGAGCGCACGCTGGACCGCGAGAGCCGCCTGCAGATGCTCGTGTACCGCGTCTGCCAGCTTGCCCTGCAGTTCGGCATGCCCGTGGTCACCGTCGCCGCCGCCGTGCTCTTCGAAGGCCGCGTGCTCTTCGGCTCGGCTTGCACGCAAGAGCCCATGGTCATCGTGGCCACGGTGTTCACCTTGCTGGACCTCAGCGTGTCCCTCCCGCTTGTCTTCCTCTTCTACCTGCCGGTGCGACGTCACATCAAGGACGCCAAGGCCATCGACCACCCCGAGATGCGCGCAGCGGCCGACAACCTCCACCGCATGGCGCCGCACGCTGCGCCTGTCGCTCTTCCAGCAGAGCACCATGCTTCTCACGCAGCTACTGAGCGTATTCGCGCAGCTGCAAGGCGACGACGCCCTCGACCCGAACCTGTCCTACCTGCGCCGGGTCTGCTGGGTGGCCTTCACGCTCAGCCTGGTGGTCAACACGGTGTCCATGTTCGCCATGTGCTCCGCCTGGCTGCCGCCCAATTGGCACTGGGGCGCCGCGTCGTCTGGACTCGCATCGGACCAAGAGCCTTGCCATATCCACGGACGTGGCAGCGACATCAGCAGACCATCCTACGGCCGCCAAGGTCTTGCCGGCATAGCGCTCACCACCACGCTTGCTCTCGCTCAGCTGGCAGAGGCCTCCTGCCTCCCGCCCGCCTGCCTGCCTGTCCGTCAAGATCAACGTCAAGGTCAACGTCAAGGTCAACGTCAAGGTCAAAGGCAAGATCGAGCTTGAGCTTGAGCTTGAGCGTGAGCGCGAGCTTGAGGCTCAAAACCTTGAGCTCGCTCGAGATCGAGATTGACCTGTGAATGTGGCGTGGCATTCGATCGACAAGCGAGCAGACGTCTGTTTGTCAACTGATCGCTACGAGTACGGTATACGGCACGTAGTAGGCTTTCCCAGCTTAAAGTTCCGTTGATCGATTTCGGCTAACAACAAAGCCACTTGCTCCTTCCCGTTAGTGGGCTATCCGCGGCCGAGAACTCCGCGCTAGCGCTGGGCCCCAAGCCGCGAAGCGGCTCCTCTGATTGATCTTGACCAAGAAGTAGGCTTCGCTCATCGGCGAGTGCCGCGCCAGCCAGCAGCGGCGCCGACGAATTGGCAGCCGCGCGCGATGGAAGGACACCTGTATGGGACCTGACACCGCCCTCGGCCTATGTCAGCGCCAAGCTCGCGGCGACGCTGAGCTCTTGGCTCTCGCTGCCCATCTTTGCCGCGCTGCTCGTGCCCGTGGCATGGCGCTTCGCGCAGCTTCGCCGGGAGAAAGGCTCCAAGACCTCGCGCAGGCGCAAAACAGTGTTCTGGATGATGGGTCAACCTGAGCGCCAACGTGATCCATACCGTGGCCAACCTGTTCACGCACTCTTCGCTCGGCAGCGATGCAGTGGTGTGCCGCGTCGGGCAAAAGCACGGTATCCTGCAGTATGGCATGGCGGCCTGGGCCGGGTACTGGGTGCTCCTGAGGCGCGCCGAAGGTACCCTGGACCGCAGCAGCCGCCTGCACATGTTCCTCTACAAGCAGAGTAAGCTGGCCTTGGTGGAGCACGCCGATTCTCATGGTCGTCGCGGTGGTGCTCTGCGACGGCCAGGTGCTCTTCGGCTACGCTTGCTCGCAAAACCCGTCGCCGCTAGTCGCGACCATCTTCATCTTCCTGGACCTCATTGTCACCGTCCTTCTCGTGTCGCTATTCTACATTCCCGTGCGCCGGCACGTCAGCCGCGTCAGGCACATGGACTGCGACAACATGAAAGAGGAGGCCGACCGCATGCATCGCATGGCGCGTCGTGCGCTGCGCCTGTCGCTCTTCCAGCAAAGCACTATGCTTGCGGCACAGCTTTTCAATGTCATCACGCAGCACGTTGCCGACGACCTGACCAACCCAGAGTACACGTACCTGCGTGGTGTGCGCTGGGTGATCTTTGCGATCAGCCTCATGATCAACACGCTCACCATGCTGGCCATGACGCCGGTCTGGCTGCCGCCCAAGTGGCACTGGTGGCGCCGCGTCGTCTGGACTCGCATTGGACCCTCGAAACGTGGCAAGTCAACGTACGCGGTAGCGTCGTCAGCGTCATCAGTGTCCCGCCAACCGTCCAACAGGGTCCTGCCGGCATCGTGACCACGTCCCTCCCCCCTCGCTGAGAGGGTCTGGTCTCTCTATCGCCGCAGAGCACGCAGAGGTCGACAATGTCTGCAGGGGGATGGCAGGCGTTGGTTTCAACGCTGGCAGGCATCAAGTCGCATAGAGCGCCGCAAAGGCTCGCCTGTACAGCTTCCTCACCCTTTCCCGGCGAGCAAGCTCGCCGCGGCGTCGGCGGCGGGGCGACCTCGTGGCCTTCGCCGCCCATCCCTGACCGCCCATGGCGTGGCGCTTCGCGCAGCTTCGCCGGGGGAAAGGCGCCAAGATATCGCGCAGCCGCAGAACAGTGTACGCACTTGGTCCTCTCAGCGCGATCTCCACCAGGCCCGGCGCTGGTGAATACATTACTGAAGCCGAGGCGAGACTGGTCGCGAGGTTCACAGCAAGCTAGACCTAGCTACCCAACTCCCACTTCGATGCCGAGTGTGGCTGCAGGAGCGCGCGCAATAGGTGCCGCTGGTGCTGGAAGATCGTCGCTTGGTCGGTCAGCAGCGCGGCGTGAGGAATAAGCGGCCGCCGAAACTTTCTCAGTTTTTTAGACCCGTTGATCGCGGCGAGCGTTCGCGGCCTGGCGATGGCTTCGCATCGGCCTTCGAACCGCCACACTTGGACTGTGAAAGCCGGAAAGGACTGCGACATGCTCGGGACCAAGTCCGACTATCCGACTATCTTTGCTCAACCACCGCCGCGGCGCAGACTCGCGTTGACGCCAATTCGCGCAAGGTGGCCGGCGCAATGGAGGGCCATCTGTTCCGCGACCTGACGCCGCCACCGTCCTTCGCCAGCGCCAAGCTCGCGGCCGCGCTGAGCTCTTGGCTCTCGGTGCCCGTCTTTGCCGCGCTGCTGGTGCCTGTGGCTTGGCGCTTCTCGCAGCTCCGGCGCGAGAGCGGCGCGAAGAGCGCGCGCAAGCGCAGAATAGTGTTCTGGATGATGGTCAATCTGATCTCCAGCCTGGCCCGGTCCTCGGTGAACGTGTTCGTGCACTCGGCGCTTGGCAGCGACCCCGGGCTGTGCCGCGTCGGGCAGAGGCACGCTGTGGTGCAGTTCGCGTTGTCCACCTGGGCCGGGTACTGGTGCTCCTGAGGCGCGCGGAAGGGACTCTGGACCGCAGCAGTCGCCTGCACATGTTCGTCTACAAGCAGAGCAAGCTGACCTTGACGGTGGGCGTGCCGCTACTCATGGTCGTCGCGGTGGTGCTGTGCGACGGCCAAGTGCTCTTTGGCAACGCATGCACACAAAACCCGTCGGCTATCGTCGCGATGATCTTCATGTTCCTGGACCTCAACGTCACCGTGTACCTCGTGTCGCTCTTCTACATCCCTGTGCGCCGGCACGTCAACCGCGCCAAGCGGAACCACTGCGACAAAACGCGAGCAGAGGCCACCCACATGCACCGCATGGCACGCCGAGCGCTGCGCCTGTCGCTCTTCCAGCAGACCATCATGTTCGTGGCACAGCTCTTCAACGTCGTCACGCAGTTTCTTGCCGACGACTTGACCAACCCAGAGTACACGTATCTGCGTGGCGTGCGCTGGGTGATCTTTGCGGTCAGCCTCTTCATCAACACGCTCACCATGCTGGCCATGTCGCCGGCCTGGCTGCCGCCCAAGTGGCACTGGTGGCGCCGCGTGGTCTGGAGCAGGCTAGGGCCCTCACGCAGCGCAACTTCCGCGGCCTCACGGACGATCCCAAGCAATCGATCCAAGGTACAGGCAGCGAGCACAGAGGTCACCACTTCTGCCTTAGTGCCATAACCCGCTTGGCTCTATCTTGCGCAGGCCACGGCACGAGGCGCTTACGCTTGCGTCACCGTCATGCTCGTGCTTCTTTTCTACATCCCGGTGCGCCGACACATCCGCCGCGTCAAGCAAGTGGACTGTGGCACGATTCAAGCCGAGGCCAGCCGCATGCACGGCACGGCGCGCCGCGCGCTTCGGCTGTCGCTCGTCCAGCAGACCAGCATGTTCGCGGTACAGCTGTTCGGCGTCGCCACGCAATTTCTGGCCAACGACGCGACCAACCCTAACGTTGCCTACCTGCGCTGCGTCCGCTGGACGGCCTTTGCAGCCAGCCTCGTCATCAACACGGTCGCCATGCTGGCCATGACGCCGGCCTGGCTGCCGCCCAAGTGGCTGGTGGCGCCGCGTCGTCTGGGCAACACTATGCCCTCCCGAGAATGCATCCAGCGCTACTACCGCGACGGTCGCGCCGAGCTTCAAGCGAGCGGTGCGCGACACGGCGCAAACAGTACCAGTCTCCTCCACGGCGCCCACCAAGACCTAGCTAGAGCCGCCGTGCAGAAGCCAAACGAGCACGACTCGATGTTGCTCTACTAGAGCTAGTAGAGAATGCGTGCATCGGAGTGCCCCAGTACTTCGAGCTGGCGGAGAGGACGTCCTGCACGAACCTCGCGAAGCCGCCCCACGACAGAAGGTGACGATCACCGGGAAGAACTCGGCGCGTTCGCGGTGGATCCGAAATCCAAGCTGCATATCTGCGTTACGGCGGTCCGAAAAGCTGAATTCGGCGGCGTCTTACGTCGCGGCAGCGAGCGAAGCCCGGTCGCTCGTCGTCCTCGATGGCGTCGGACGACGCCTGGCACCTGCACAGCGGCGTGGCGCCGCCCTTGACCTTTGCCAGGTTGCGTGTCGCTTCGCACCTCGCCACGTACCTCTCGCTGCCCATCTTTGCCTTCCTTCTCGCGCCGCTGGCGGCGCGGTACCGCCAGCTTCGCGGCGGCCGGCGCTCCGACTCCACCAAGTCGCGCATAGTGTTCTGGATGCTGCTCAGCATTAGCGCCGACGTGGCCATTGGCGTGGGCAACCTGTTCCTGTTGTCGCCTTTGGGCACCGACGTCACCGTGTGCCGCAGTGGGCAAAAGTACGCCGTGGTGCTGTTCGGCATCGCCTCTTGGGCAGGGTACTGGGTGCTGCTCATCCGCGCCGAGCGCACGCTGGACCGCGAGAGCCGCCTGCACATGTTCGTCTTCCAGCAGAGCAAGCTGGCACTAAAGTTCGGCATGCCGATGGTCATCCTCGCGGGCGGCGTGCTCTTCGAGGGCCGCGTGCTCTTCGACTCGACCTGCTCGCAAGAGCTCTCCGCGTACGTGGCCGCCGTCTTCATGCTCCTCGACCTCAACATCTCCGTGCTGCTCGTGCTGCTCTTCTACCTGCCCGTGCGCAAGCACGCTCAAGCCGTGCACTGCACCGGCGTGCACAAGATGCAACAGGAGGCCCAGGGCCTGCTCTTCATGGCGCGTCGCGCGCTGCGCCTGTCGCTCTTGCAGCAGAGCACCATGCTGGTCTGCCAGCTCTTTGGCGTCATCTCCGCGCTCCTGGGCGACGACTCGGCCGACCCGATGCTGTCCTACCTGCGGGAGCTGCGCTGGGTGGGCTTCGCGGCCAGCCTGCTCATCAACGCGGGAACGATGCTCGCCATGAGCTCGGCCTGGCTGCCGCCCGATTGGCACTGGTGGCACTGCGTGGTCTGGGCGCGGATCGGCCCTGGCCAAGTGGCCACCACGGCCACCGCGAGAGAGGGCTCCGTGTCGGCGGGCTCATCCAACGTGCCGAGCCGCGACTCGGCGGCCAGGCAAGCGGGCACGAGCACGGCCAAGGTGACGCCGGAAGGTGTGCTCTCTGCCTTGCGCTCGTCCACGGCAACGAACAGCGAGCAGTGATCGCTGCGATCGCGGTCTTGGCTGCAGCTGCCGTGCGCGTCGAAGAGCGGCAGGAGATGATCATAATGACCATCATGATCATCATGACGATAGTCTATATCTTTCCTTTCCTTCTCGTGCTCATTACGGATGGACTGACGACGAGCGTGAGCCGCAGATCGCCTGCCAGTGATCAAGCCGCTGCGCAACGTAGTCCTTTCTTCGTCCTTGCGCTTCTGCTTTGCCCTCCTATTCGGCATCTGCCGTAGTTTCGTACCATTTTCCTCCGATCACGACGGGCGACAGGCAGAAAGGAAAGCCGTTCAGGGTTCTTGGCAAAGACTTGCTCACGCCGGTTCACTCCAGAGACCGCCGGCAGGCAACAGCTCGCGCGCTCGCGATGTCCGGACCTCTCCACGGCGACCTCGCCGCGCCAGCGGCCTTCTTGGCCGTACACCGCGCGAGCCAGTGGCTGACGGGCGCCACGTTGTGCAGTGCCGCCCTGCTCGCGGTGTTCGTCGTCCGTCACTCGCGGGCGCTGCCGCCGACGTCGCAGCGGTACCGCGCAGCGCGCTGGCAGATGTACAACCTGGTCGCCCTCACGCTGACCTGTAGCAACAGTTTCGCGCTCAATGCCGCGTTCGAGGCCACCGAGCAGGCCTTGTGGTGCGACGCGATGCAGCAGACCTCGGCGTTCTTGTTCGGCCTGACCACGTGGACCGGGTACTGGGTGCTCCTGGTGCGAGCGCAGGCCACGCTCGAGCAGGATAACAGCCTCCACGTGGCGCTGTTCCGCTTCAGCTGACCCTGACGTACGTGGCGCCGATCTTCGCTGTCGTGGGCGCCGTCGTGTTCAGCGGACGCGTCCTCTTCCAGGAGCGCGTGTGCGCGCTCGAGCTGCCGGTGCTCGTGGCCGTGTGCTTCCTGGTGATCGACACGAGCTTCTCGATGCTCTTGGCCACGCTCTTCTTCGTGCCGGTGAGACGCCACCTCGTGGGCGGCAGCCCTCGCGAGCTATGGGTGAGGCGCGAGGCGATCAGGTCGCTCAGACTGTCGCAGCTGCAGGTGGCCTCCACGCTCGTGTTCCACGTGGTCGGGGTCGCGTCAAAGTACGCGTTCGACGACGACGCCGACCCGGACAACTCTGTCTGGCGCTTGATCAGGCTCATGGGATACACCGTGGACGCGCTCCTGCACACCTTGGCGCTGGGCATGACGAGGGCGGGCCCGAAGAGCTGCTGCGGCAACTCCTCCGCGCGGCGGTCCAGACCCTCTCGCCGATCTCGCCGCACTCTCCGATCATCGGCAAGCCATAGTCTGGCCGGCCGACCGACCTCTATCCATCGACCTCGATCTATCTATCGATCTATCGATGCACGAGCAGGACCCAGCACGCCCGCTAGCACGTGCTCTGCCGATCAGCTCGAGCTTGCGGTGGCCAAAGCCCAAGGCGACCTTGGGGCGAAGACAAGAAGAACCAGGTTCCATTCGCTCGAAGGCTTGTTCGTTGTTGGACTTGTTGTTGATGGAGGTCGCCAGCGGCGCCACAGGTCATGAGCGGCTAGCGGCGTGGTCCGCGGGAAGCCGGTCAGGCTGGTTCGCTTGGCTGGCTTGTGGCGGCAGGAGGACCTCTTTATTCGGTGAACGGACAGGTGTCGTTTTCCGAGAGCTCGGCGCTGCCGTACTACTCAAGAAACAGCGCAAGGGTACAGTAGGCTAGCACCAGCAGCAGCAGGAGGTCCTGGAGGAGAAGACCGGCCTGCCGCCGCCCGCACCATGACGAGCGATCAGGACGATAGCTGGCAGCGCTTCAGGTCGCAGGACGCCAGCGTCCTTCGTGGCCGCCTGGACCGCCGCCACGCTGGTCACTGGCCTCGGCTTTGCGCTGTACATGGTCCTGCTGCCTGTCGTGTTCAGGCGCTCGCGCGAGCTGGTCCGCAAGCGCGTCCCGCGAACCTCAAAGTCGCGGCGAATGGTGTTCTGGGTGCTGGTCAACGTCGCTGTCAACGCCGCTCAGGAGGCCTTCAACCTTTGGTCGCACTCCACGAGCGCCGGCGCCAGCGCCTCGCGCTGCCACGCCGCGCAAAAGGTCAGCGCCATGCTCTACGGCGTGGCCACCGCCGCCGTGTACTGGGTGCTCGTGGTGCGCGCCGAGGCCACGCTGGACAGGCGCAGCCCGCGGCACATGCTCGTGTACCGGCTGTGCAAGCTCGGCGTGACCGCAGGTGTGCCAGGGCTCATGGTGCTGGCCGCCGTCTACTTTGAGGGCCGCGTGCTGTTCGACTGGGCGTGCACGCAGCAGCTGCTCGATGCGGTGGTGGTGCTCTTCATCGCGCTGGACCTGGGCTTGTCCGTGCTGCTGCTGCTCTTCTATATCCCGGTGCGACAGCACCTGGCAGCGTTCAAGACCAAGGAGGGCAGCTTGCAAGACGAAGCCGCGCGCATACAAGATGGCTTTGCGCGCCTTGCGGCTGTCGCTCGTACAGGTCGTGTCCACCTTCGCCGCGCAGCTCTTCGGCCTCGTCACACAGTCTATATTCGATGACGCGCAAGCGCCGCAGCTGGCGCACTGGCGCTACGTCCGCTACATCCTGTACACGGTGGACGTGTGGGTCAACACCTTGTGCATGCTCGCCATGAGCTCCGTCTGGATCCCAGACCGCTTGAGGAACTTGCAGCCGCGCGCGAGCTTCTTGGCGCTCAGCAGAGGCTCGCAGGCCTCTGCCAGAGCTCTCCAGCGCTTGCGCAAGATCTCCAGGGCGCTCTCGAGGACCGCTACAGCGCGCACCGCGCCCGAAACCACGGCGCTATCGCGGCCCAACAACGCCGCGGCGGCCACGTTCGACGCGGCGGGCGCAGTACCGGTAGCTCCGAGCTGCTAAGCAAGGCAGGTTGATTCGTTGAGGTCTCGCAGCCAGCTGGCCTGCTCTTGATGGCGGAGGCCGCCGCAGAGTACGAACGAAATAGGTCCGGTGGGCGGCCACTACGGCACACGCTTACCGTACCACGGAGAGCGTTGCCTTGGCCAGCCCGAGCAGCGCAGGCAGGCAGCCAGCAGCTAGTTCTGTCTCGCCTGCTGCGCGAGCGGAGGCTTGAGAGGGTCGAGCTCGGCCGCACCTCGACCGCCTCGACGAGCTCATGAGGCCCTCCGAAGACCCCGCTTGGCAGCGGCACAGCGGCGAGGCCACGCCCGACTCCTTCTCGGCCGCCTGGCTCGCCTCGCTCCTCCTGGTGCTCCTCGGGGCGCTGCTGTACGCGTCGCTGCTGCCCGTCGTCGTGGCGCGCTGGCGGCAGGTGGTGCGCGCGCAGACGGCGAGGTCCTCCAAGTCGCGCGGCTGGTCCTGGATCCTCGTCAACGTGGCCTCCAACGCCGTGCAGGAGGCCTTCAACGTGTGGACGCACACCGCCAGCGCCGGCGCCAGCGCCTCGCGCTGCCACGCCGCGCAAAAGGTCAGCGCCCTGCTCTACGGCGTGGCCACCGCCGCCGTGTACTGGGTGCTCGTGGTGCGCGCCGAGGCCACGCTGGACAGGCGCAGCCCGCGGCACATGCTCGTGTACCGGCTGTGCAAGCTCGGCGTGACCGCAGGTGTGCCAGGGCTCATGGTGCTGGCCGCCGTCTACTTTGAGGGCCGCGTGCTGTTCGGCTGGGCGTGCAGCAGCTGCCCGATGCGGTGGTGGTGCTCTTCATCGCGCTGGACCTGAGCCTGTCCGTGCTGCTGCTGCTGCTCTTCTATATCCCGGTGCGGCAGCACCTGGCAGCGCTGAAGAGCAAGCCGCCGGCCATGCAGGACGAGCGGGCGCGCATCCACCGCATGGCGCTGCGAGCGCTGTGGCTATCGCTCGCCCAGGTGCTTTCCACGCTCGCCGTGCAGCTCGTCGGGCTGGCCACGCAGACGGCGCTCAGCGACGCCGAGGCGCCGGACCTATCGTTCCTGCGCTTCGCCAGGTACTGCCTGTACACCATCGACCTGTGGCTCAACACCGGCTGCATGCTCGCCATGAGCAACGTGTGGGTGCCCAGCGGCTGGACGGCCGTCGAGCAGCGCTTTGGCTTGCACCGGGGCTCGAACGACGGCGAGCCTCGCCTGCGGTCGCGCACGAAGGTCACGCCCGTAGCGACGGCCGTCATCACCAACGCCAGGCCACCAGCGCGAGCAGGCCCAGGTCCAACTGGCCTGGCGCCTCGTTCACGGTGGGGTCTGTGCTGGGGGGCTCCTCCGTCGCGCAGGCGGCGTCGAGCGTCGACGCGCCGCAGCAGCGGCTGACTTGACGGCGCCTGCGACCACCCTGGCTCGCGCGGCGACGCTTGTGGATCTTGATCAAGAGCAGGCCGCGCGGCCTGTGACGCAGAGTTATCGCAGTCGCGCGGAGCTATTGCAGCCGCGTGGAGGCGCTGCTAGCGCCGCGTATTGCTCCACCATATTGACTCTTGCTCGACACGCCCTGTCTCTATTCTCGCGGCCGCGTTCCCAGCTCTATAGAGCTGGTCGACGCAGCGGGCGAGCCGCACTGCAAGGCAGGCACTTGCACCGCATGGCGCCACGAGCTCTGCGCTGTGGCTATCGCGCTCGCCGACCAGACCGAGCGCGAGGTCGTCGACGCCGCAGCGGCAGGGCTCACGCAGGGCAAACAGTGGAACGAACGAAGCCTTGCAGTCCGTCGTGGGCAGCGTCGTTCGTCGCTCAGCTCTCGACGAGCCTTCGTCCCACCTTGACCACGACGACGATCATCTCCAAGGTCGACAACTTCTCGGCGAAGACATATACTTGAGACCAGCTGCACTGCGTCGACACGAGCCAGACATGCGCGGCAAGCAAGCAAGCAAGCAAGCAGGCGAAGCCTGGCTCGCTGCATTGGGTGCGTGTTCCCTGCTCTTGCCCCAACGCATAGTATAGTTGGGTCGAGAATATGGCCGGTGGATCTGCCGTAGCCGCAACCCAAAACGCCGACACGAGCTCCGACTGCTGCGCTTCGAGGCCTTCGCGGCGCTCGAGAGGCTGGCTGGGCTATGCCATGGCCTCCAACCGGAGCAGCGGCGACCTCAGCTGGCAGCTGTTCAGCTCGCAGGCCGCGCCCAGGTCCTTCTGGGTGGCGTGGGCCGTCTCGCTGGGCACTATCGCGGTCGGCTTTGCGCTGTACGCGGCCCTCTTGCTGGTCGTGGTCATCCGCTGGCGCCAGATGGCGCGCAAGAACGTGCCGCGGGACTCCAAGATGCGGCGCCTCGTGTTCTGGGTGCTCGTCAACGCCGTGTGCAACCTCTGCAACGCCGCGCAGATGACCGCCTCGGTGGTTGCCACGCGCCAGGCCAGCGCCGCCGCGCAGGAGCCGCGCTGCCGCGCGCTGCAAAAGCTGGGCGTCATGCTCTTCGGCCTGGCGTCGTCGGCGTCGTACTGGTTCCTCGTGGTCCGCGCCGAGGCCACGCTGGACCGGCGCAGCTACTGGCACATGAACGTGTACCGCCTGTGCAAGCTGGGCCTGGTGGTCGGCGTGCCAGGCCTCATGGCCGTCAGCGCGATCATGTTCGAAGGCCGCGTGCTGTTCGGCTGGGCGTGCACGCTGGAGATGTCGCCGGTTCTCGCGGCGACGTTCATGCTGCTCGACCTCGGCTTGTCCGTGATGCTGCTGCTGCTCTTCTACATCCCCGTCCGCAAGCCCTGGCCAAGCTCAAGCACTCGGGCGACGGCGACGCGCTGCAAAAGCAGGCGCGGCGCTTGCACGGCAGGGCGCTGCGCGTCCTGCGCTTGTCGCTCGTGCAGGTCTTCTCGACGCTCATCGTGCAGCTGATCGGCCTCGGGACGCAGATCTTTCACGACGACGCGGAGGCGCCAGAGATGGCCTACTGGCGCCACGTGCGATACATTCTCTACGGCGTCGACCTGTGGATCAACACGGGCTGCATGCTCATCATGAGCACGTCCTGGGTGCCCGAGGGCTGGACGCGCCTCCAGACCGCCTTGCATCGCGTCCGTCGCGCGAGGCTGCCATGGCAACGGGCGCCGGCAAAGTCGCCGACGGTGGTGCCGGCAGCAACAGAGCAATCCTCGACGCGACAAGACCACTCGCCAGCATCGAGTACCTAGTCTCGAGTCAGCCAACCAGCAACAACCAACTATTCCTTCGCAACCTTCTTCCATCGATCGACGTCGACGTCGATGCAGATGTCGATGTCGACGCCGACGTCGACGCTCGTGTCCATGTTGATGTCAACGTCCGTCCGTGGTGGCGGTCGCAGAAGCGGCGGTCGCCAACCCCAAAGCTGTCCAGAACGACAAGCTTCTGGAGCGATAAGGCTTCGCGGCAGTCACCACGACTGGGAACGGACGACCAGGTCGGCAACGGCGAGCAAGCAGGTCGGCACGGACGGCGCGGCATAGAGCGGCCTGGGCGTCGCGATGCCCGTCCGTGGCGGCGGCCGCAGAGGCGGCGGTCGCCAACCCCAAAATATGGCCGGTGAATGAAGAGGCTTCGTTACCTGTCGATGGATCTCGGCAGGCAGGCCGATACCGACAGCTCGGTCATCGCAGAATCGATAGCCGACAGCCTTGCCGGCCTGGCCGCTGCCGCCTGACCCGGTCGGCATGGCCAGCAACTCGAGCGGCGACGTCGACCTCGACTGGCAACGCTATGGCGCGCAGACCGCGCCCAGGTCCTTCTGACGGCGTGGGCCGCCGCCGTGAGCACTGCCGCACTCGGCCACTTGCTGTTCGTGCCGCTCCTGCTGACGGTCGGCGCCCGCGTTGGCCAGCTGGTGCGCCTGCGCGTGCGGTCCGACTCGAAGACGTGGCGCTTGGTGTTCAGGATGTTCGTGAACGTGGGCTTGTGCAGCGTCTGCAACGCGGTGCAGCTGGCCTCGACCGTGCTCTTCTTCACGGCCTCGGACAGCGCAGGCGCGCAACAGTCGCGCTGCCATGCCGTGCAAAAGGTCGGCATCGTGCTCTATGGCTGTGCCTCTGCCTCGGTGTACTGGTTCCTGTTAGCCCGCGCCGAGGTCACGCTCGACAGGCGCAGCTTCTGGCACATGACCGTGTACCGCCTGTGCAAGCTGGGCCTGGTGGTCGGCGTGCCAGGCCTCATGATCTCAAGCGCGATCCTGTTTGAAGGCCGCGTGATGTTCGGCTGGGCGTGCACGCTGGAGATGTCGCCCGCCATCGCGGCCGTGTTCTTGCTGCTCGACCTCGGCTTGTCCGTGATGCTGCTGCTGCTCTTCTACATCCCCGTCCGCAAGCACCTGGTCGAGTTCAAGTACTCGCACAGCGACGCGGTGCGCAAGCAGGCGAAGCGCATCCACGACAGGGCGCTGCGCATCCTGCGCCTGTCGCTCGTTCAGGTGCTCTCCACGCTCGTTGTGCAGCTCGTCGGCCTGGCAACTCTGGTCAACCACAGCGACGCGGATGCGCCAGACGGCGTTCTGGCGGCATGTGCGCTTCGTGCTATACGCCGTCGACCTGTGGGCCAACACGGGCTGCATGCTCGCCATGACCACCGCCTGGGTGCCCGACGGCTGGACGCGCCTCAACCGCCTTGCGCCACATCCGCCGCGCGGGAACGCCATGCGGTTCGGCGGCGGCGGTGACGCCAGCGACGGGGCTCTCCTCCCCATGACGGCCGCTGGCTGGCAGCCACGCCTCGGATCGTGCCCGGCGGTGCCGATGACCACCAAAGAGTCCACGTCGTAGCCAGAGCTCAGTCACTCTCTGCCCGCCCACGAGCGCTCGCTTCGTGGAGCTTTGATCTCGATCTCGATCTCGATCTCGATCTTTGCCTCGATCTCCAGCTCCATCGTTGCCTCGATGTCCAGCTCCACCTTGGACCGAGTACCACGAGCGCCCGCTTTGCAAACACTTTGTAAGCGTTGGTCTCGATCTCGATCTCCATCTCCATCTCCATCTCCATCTCCATCTCTGACCGCAAGTACGGTAAAGAGTACGGTACCGGTACCGGTACCGTAGTCACGTGGGCAGGACTGGAAAAGTATGCGTTGAATGATGCTTGCATGCGGCGTTGTGGCGCTTCTTTTGGCACTGGAGTAGCAGCGGACCTCGACCGCAGTTAGCCGACGACAGGCTCTAGCTAGCCTAGCTGGAGCTAGACCCGTTGCAGGCATATATATCTCCGCGATGGCTGGCTCTCGAAGACGGCGGCGGCGGCGGCGGCGGCGGTGGCGGCGGCGGCGGCGAGGGTCATGTCACACCGGCCTCCTTCAGCGCGGCTCAGGGCTGTGCGCTGTGCGTATTGACGGTCGGCGCGGTGCTGTACACGCTCTTGCTGCCCCCGTTGGTGGTGCGGTTTCGGCAGCTGGTGCGCACGGGCGTGGCGAGGAGCGACAGGTCGCGGAGGATGGTGTTCTGGATCATCGTCAACGTGGTCCTCAATCTGGGCAACGTCGTGCAGACGGCTCTTGTCCAGCTCGAGTACGCTGATGACAGAGGCGATGGCAGCAACCTCGTGCGCTGCAGCTTGCTGCAAAAGCTGAGCGTCGTGCTGTACGGTCTCCACGTTCGCAGTGTACTGGTTTTGGTCGTGCGCTCCGAGGCCATGCTGGACAAGAGCAACTACTGGCAGGTGCTCGTGTACCGCCTGTGCAAGCTATCTCTGTGCACTACTGCGCCAGGCTACTCGCCATTGGCGGCTACTCTTTCGACGGCAAGGTGCTGTTCGGCTGGGCGTGCACGCTGGAGATCTCGGTGGTGCCGGTCGCCCTGTTTGCCATCCTGGATCTCAGCATGACCTTGCTGCTCCTGCTGCTCTTCTACCTGCCGGTGAGAAAGCACTTGACCGACCTCGACCGGTCTTCGATGCCGCAGCAGATCCGCAGCGAGACCGGCCGCATGAAGCATATGGCGGTGCGCGTGTGGCGCTTGTCGCTCATGCAAGCAGGTTCAACGCTCGCCGTGCAGATCCTCTGTCTGGCAAGCCAGCTAGCGTTCGACGACTCCGCGGCGCCAAACCTGGCCTGCTGGCGCCTCGTGCGATACATGCTCTACGCGGTGGACCTCTGGGCCAACACCGCGTGCATGCTGGCCATGAGCGACGCGTGGGTGCCCGCTGGCTGGACGCGACTCGAGACCTTTCTCACTGTCACCCGCGTCCGCCGACCATCAGCCTGCCGAGCGAAGGTGGTACCCACCGAGCCAACGACGGTCTCGACAGGACAACTAGTAACACCTCCTGCTAATAACCTCGATTGCTCCAAGGTCTTGAGCCTCTAGCTTGTGATCTCGATCTCGATCTCGATCTCGATCTCGGACTCGATCTCGACAACCTGGGCCTTGCCACGTACCATAGTACGTGCCGTACCACACATTTATCGTTCGATCGATCCATAGTTTACGTTGGATGTCTGAAGGCGATCTGCCGTAGCGGCCAGCGCTAGTGCGGCTGCCTCGCCATGGCCGGCCTCGGAGGCGGCGGTGGCGGCGGCGGCGGCGAGGTTCATGTCACACCGGCCTCCTTCATTGCGGCCCGGGACGGTGCGCTGTGCGTATTGACGGGCGGCGCGGTGCTGTACACGCTCTTGCTGCCCGTGTTGGTGGTGCGCTTTCGGCAGCTGGTGCCCAAGGGCGTGACGAGGAGCGACAGGCCCGGAGGATGGTGTTTTGGATCATCGTCAACGTGGCCGTCAACCTGGGCAATGTCGTGCAGACGGCGTTAGTCCAGCTCGAGTACGCTGATGACAGAGGCGATGGCAGAAACCTCGTGCGCTGCAGCTTGCTGCAAAAGCTGAGCGTCGTGCTGTACGGTCTGTCCACGTACGCAGTGTACTGGTTTCTGGTCGTGCGCTCCGAGGCCATGCTGGACAAGAGCAACTGGCAAGTGCTCGTGTACCGCCTCTGCAAGCTATCTCTGTGCACCCTGCGCCAGGGCTCATCGTCCTCGGCGCGATCTACCTGGAGGGGGAGTGATATTCGGCTGGGCGTGCACGCTGGAGATCTCGGTGGTGCCGGTCGCCCTGTTTGCCATCCTGGATCTCGGCATGACCTTGCTGCTGCTGCTGCTCTTCTACCTGCCGGTGAGAAAGCACTTGGCCGACCTCGACCGCTATGCGATGCCGCGGCAGATCCGCAGCGAGCCGGCCGCATGAAGCATATGGCGGTGCGCGTGTGGCGCTTGTCGCTCATGCAAGCAGGTTCAACGCTCGCCGTGCAGATCGTCGGTCTGGCAAGCCAGCTGGCACTCGACGACGCCGCGGCGCCAAACCTGGCCTACTGGCGCCTCGTGCGATACATGCTCTACGCGATGGACCTCTGGGCCAACACCGTGTGCATGCTGGCCATGAGCGACGCGTGGGTGCCCACCGGCTGGACGCGACTCGAGACGATCCTCACCGCCACCCACATCCGCCGATCAGCACACCACCGATCGGCGGTGGCGCCCTCCCGCGCTGACGACGGCCTCAACACGGCACCTAGTTGCAGGCCAAGCACTGAGCCTTGCTCGATCGATCAAGATCACGACCTTGACCACTAGTCGTCACACTGCTCCTTCTGCCACCGCCAAGTCGCGCCTTGCCTTGAGAGGCAGGGAGCTGCTTGCCTTGACCTGCTCCACCTGTATCGCAGGTAGAGAAATACGGCCTTTACAGGTTGCGTTACGGCCCTCTCGACCAGCGTATCACTGCCAGCGTATCGCTGCCAGCGTATCGCAGCGTCGCTGCCAGCGTATCGCTGCCAGCGTATCGCTGCCAGCAGCTGCTTTGCTTGCTTGCCCACGTCGACCATCGCGATGGCAGCATGCTGCAACTCGTCCTTGTCCTCCTTCAGCTCGCTATACGAATAATTACCAAAGAGTTTGGCAGAAACATCCCAAGTTGCTCTCATAGCTCAGTTGGTAGAGCATGCGTTTTTAGTAAGCGCAAGGTCAGCGGTTCGACTCCGCTTGAGAGCACTTCATCTTTTTTTTTTTTTTTTTTTGGTCATGACATGTGAGTTGGGTTGGCACATGTGGTTCGACATCGCTCCAACTCCAACGCTGGCGCCGCCTCGTCGTTCGTACGTAGCTCAGTACGTACGTACGTGCCGCCAGAGGCTGGCCGCACGTTGCTCAGTGCCTCGCGAGGCCTCGTATCTGTGCTCCTCCTTGCGCTTGATTGACGATGCCGTGGCGCCGTGAAAACGCAGTAGTGGCTGCTCTGCAGCATCACGTTCCTCGCAGTGAGCCTGGAGGTCAGCCTGGCGTGCTTGCTCGTCATGGCTAACGCGTGGTTGCTCTCAGGCCGGCCGTAACTCGCCCAGTGCGCCAACGTGGCCGCAAGCGGTGCTGCAGGCGCAGAAGTGGGCGATGCGCGCCACGTTGAACGCCACGGCGTCGGCCTCTGTGCCCGTTCGGAAAGCCACGAGCTCGGCTGCAGCTCAGCACGCATGGCACGTCCTGCAGTAGCATAGACCGTGGTCCTGTCCCGTCTGGCACAGGCAGCTAGCTGGTGGCGGCGCAGTGGCAGACGTGGGTGGGCGGCCACGCGTCGCTGGGGTGTCATGGCACTGCGCAGCTTTGCTCATGAGCTCGCTTGCCGTTCAATCGAGAGTGAGTAAATCTGCCGTAGTCTGCCAAAGTACGACATGTTGGTGGTGCCGAAGCCGTTGATCTTCGTGCGGTTGAGAGCAACGCCACGGACTGCTCGGATGCCCTTGCTGGTCTTGGCAGAGAGGAGACAGACCACGGTGAGATGACCCTCGACGACAGCGAGCATGCTCGCGAGGCCGGCCAGAGCTGGCAAATGTATAGCTCCCTCCGCACGCCAGCCTCGTTCGAGCGCACTCACGTGGCGATACTGGTCGTGGTCTCCGTGGGCCTCGCGCTGTACACCGCGCTGGCGTCCACGGTGTACACGCGCTGGCGGCAGCAGTCGCGGCAAGACGCGTCCGCCCGGCCAAGTCGCGGCGCCTGGTGTTGGGGATCCTGGTCAACGCGCTGTCCAACCTCGCCCAGATGATCTTCCACGCGTGGCTGCTCTCGGCCAGCGCCGGCGTGAACGCCTCGCGCTGCCACGCCGGCCACAAGGCGAGCACCGCGCTGTACGTGTTCACCGCGTCTCGCTCTACTGGTTCCTCGCAGTGCGCGCCGAGGCCACGCTGGACAGGCGCAACGCGCTGCACATGGCAGTGTACCGCGTGTGCAAGGTAGGGCTCGTGTTCGGGTCGCCGGTCATGATGCTCATGTGCGCGCTGCTCTTCGACGGCCGCGTCTTCTTCGGCTGGGCCTGCATGCAGGAGCTCAAGGTCGAGCTGGCGGTGCTCTTCCTCGTGCTCGATTCGGGCATATCGCTGCTGCTGCTGCTGCTCTTCTACCTGCCCGTGAGGAAGCACGTGGCCGACCTGCAGAACGAGGGCGTGGCAGCGCTGAACGGCGAGGCGCAGCGAGTGCACCGCTCGGCGCTGCGCACGCTGCGCCTGTCGCTGGTTCAGGTCTTGTCCACCTTTTGCGCGCAGCTGGTCGGCGTCGCGACGCAGCTGGCCTTCGACGACGCGGCGGACCCGGGGCTGGCCTTCTGGCGCAATGTGCGCTCCATGCTGTACGCGGCGGACCTGTTCATCAACACGGCTTGCATGCTCGTGATGACGGACGCCTGGGTGCCCGCGGGGTGGCCACGCCTCCAAGCGTGGATGGCCTCCTTGCGTGATGCGCAGAGCACCGCCGCCGCCGCCTCGCAGCAGGCGTCGCGGGCGTCGCGGGCGTCGGGAGCTGCGGCCGTCGCGGGTGTCGCCTGCGTCGGTTGCATCGGCGTCGTCCAAAGGCGCGAACCTGCCGTAGACTCTCGATGCCTCTGCCCTGAGGACGACCGACGGCCTTGCTTGTCATCGCCGGGTTGCCACTCAGTGCCGTAGGCGCCATGAGTGCCGCCGCGAGCTCGCTCGACACGACGACGCCGTATCTCGCCCCTACCAACACGGCTCAAGCTCGAGCTCGAGCTCGAGAGCAAGCGATCGACCTGACGAGGCAAGTATATGTCGATTAATGAAACCAGCAGAGTCTTCTTCTCGTCTACTGTGAGGCCTCGTCGACGGGCGGGAACTACCTTGGCCAAGGTGCTGCTGGAGACTTTCGTCGTCGTGCCGTCCGGTGGCACACGCAGCGTCGTGGTTCGCAGCGTCGTGGTTCGCAGCGTCGTGGTACGCGGTGTCTCGGCGCTTCTCTTGCGTTGCCACTTTCGAGGTATCCACGCTTGCGTCATGAGCAGCATGCAGATGGTGTTGATCAGCACGTCCACGCCGTAGAGCGTGTAGCGCACAGAGCGCCAGTACGCCACGTCAGGCTGACTGGTGTCGTCCCAACGAGCCGCCGTGACCACGCCAATCACCTGCACCACGAGGGAGGACGTCATGTGCACGAGCGACAGCTTTAGCGAGCGCAGCGCCTTGGCGTGCAGGAGGGCGCTCTCGGCCTTGAGCTTGTCCGTAAGTCCTTCCGACTCCCGCATGCTGTCGCACCGGGATGTAGAACAGCAGCAGCAGCTGCACGGACAGGCCCGCGTCCAGCACCGTGAACACGAGCGCGACGTTGGCAGGGACCTCCTGCGTGCACAGGCCCTCCTCGAACAGCACGCGGCCTTTGGCCAGGGCGACCGGCGAGCGAGGAGCACTGGAAAGCCCAGCTGCATGCCCAGACGGCACTGCCAGTACACCAGCATATGCAGCTTGCTGCTACGGACAAGCGTGGCTTCTGCGCGAATCACCATGACCCAGTACGTGGCCCAGACGCCCACCGTGGTGAGCAGGAGGTTGAGCCGCTGCACGACGTCGCAGAGCAGCTCGTCGCTGCCAAGCCCGGACAGCGTCAGCAAGCCGCCTACCGGCTGAAGCGCATTGACGAGCACGTTGACGAGCACCCAGAAGACGAGGCGGCGCCTTGCGCTGCCCTTGTCGACCCCCGAGCGGCGAAGCGCAGCAAACGCCGGGGCAACGACGCACAGGAAGCACAGGTTGAAACGCGAGACTGAACGCGGCGAACGCGCGGCACCACGCCATCGCCCGCAGCATCGACGCCGGCGCTACCAAGTCGCCATGAAGCCGCGCTGCCATCCCCCCCCCCCCACCAGGCCCGATAGTCCTCGGGCCGAACGAGCCTTGTCTGCCGCCGCCCTGACGACTATGACCGCGACCAGCTGGCCACCGCCGCCGCCGCCGCCGACCACCTGCCGGTGCTGCTGATGAACAGAGCGCGAAGCGCGAAGCCGAGCTTGGATCACTGCATCGCCGGTGGCATCCACCGGGCATCTCCATGTCGGTTGATCGAACGGACACGAGTGAATAGCTCGGCGCGGCCTCGGCCTCGGCCACGAGCAGTCCGCGATCAGGTCGAGCTCAAGCAAGAGCTGGCCGGCGATCGCCCAGATCCGGTAAGTACGCGTCGATTAGTCTTCTGCTCGTCTATTGTCTAGCTAGTCTGCTCGCGCGGTCTATTATGGGCTGGGCTGGAGTTGCCTGCGTTTGCTCAGGCCGCTACGCTGCCGAGCGGGCCGCAGGAAGCCCAGCTGCCTCCGCCGCGGGTGGGGCGAGCGGTTCCTGGGCCGCCCGGAGTGAGCTGGGTGGGTGCTGCAAGGCCGTCTCGACGAAGAGACGAAGAAGCTACGGTTGGCAGCTTGGCCGCCATGGCGTAGTTGTCGCGGCTTGGGCCAGTCGCCGGCCGCTCCGCCGGCAGGAGAGAGGGCCGGGACCAGGAGGTTGTACTTGTTGTGCTTGGTCTTGTCTCAAGGGTTGCTGTCGACAGCGGGGACTACCTTGGCCGAGTTGCCACTGGCGGCGTCGGTGCTGTCAGGAGACGACGCAGCGGCGACGCGGAAACACCTGGCGAGGCCTCGACGGCGCCACGCGCGCGGCTTCCAGGCGTTGGACATGAGCAGCATACAGCTCGTGTTGGTCAGCACGTCCACGCCATACAGCGTGAAGCGCACATAGCGCCAGTACGCCAGGTCAGGCTCGCTGGCGTCGTCGAAAAGCAACGGTGTAACCACGCCGGCCAACTGCACCGCAAACGTGGACGTCATCTGCACGAGCGACAGCTTTAGCGAGCGCAGCGCCTTGGCGTGTAGGAGAGCGCTCTCGGTCTTGAGCTTGTCGGTCATTCCCTGTGACTCCCGCATGTGCTGTCGCACCGGGATGTAGAACAGCAGCAGCAGCTGCACGGACAAGCCCGCGTCCAGCAGCATAAACACGAGCGCGACGTTGGCAGGGACCTCCTGCGTGCACAGGCCCTCCTCGAACAGCACGCGGCCTTTGAACAGGCCCAGGCCGACCAGGATGAGCACTGGAAAGCCCACGAGCAAGGCCAGACGGCAGTGCCAGAACACCAGCATGTGCAGCTTGTTGCCACGGTCAAGCGTTGCTTCTGCGCGGATCATCAGTACCCAGTACGTGGCCCAGACGCTCACGGCAAACAGGAGCGGGTTCAGCCGCAGCAAGACGTCGCAGACCGTCTCGTCGCTAGCAACGCGCGACAACGCGAACGCGCCGCCGATCATCTCGGGCGTGTTGGCGAGCAAGTTGACGAGCATCCAAGACCCAGGCGGCGCTTGCCACTGCGTTTGCTCGCGCCCAAGCGGCGCAGCTCGGCGAACCGGGACGCCACAAGCCACAACAGGAACAGGTTGTACGCCAGCGAGAGCGCTGTGAACGCGCGGCACCACGCGCCCTCACACCACCGTCGCCGGCGCGGCCACGTCGCCGTGAGCCACGTCATCGTCGGCCACCGAAGGGCGTGGACGACCCGGATCTATTTGTCCTTCCAGCGATGGACAATCAGTCGTCAGACTCGCTCTCGATCAACCGATCAAAAACACCCTGTCAAGGTCACCCTGTCAAGGTCACCGACCACGACCGAGACCACGATCAAGAAGACCACGATCAAGATTGACGTAAGCAACCGACGGACATCGACATCGAACCAGACGTCAGACTCGGTCCCGATCAACATTCCCCAATCAACATCTCGATCTTGAGAGTTTAGCACAAGAGCCACCGACATCGACGTCAAGACCTCTCCATCCCCATCTCCGTCTCCATCGACGTCAAGACCTCTCCATCTCCATCTCCATCTCCGTCTCCATCTCAAGCAACTAACTAGTCGTAGATGTCGATCATCTCAACGATCCACAAGCGAGCTCCTATCCGTTCAACGGTAAAAAAAAAAAGAAACGGCGCTGGCAGGACTGCTCTCAAGCCACAAGGCATTCTGCGTCCACATCGATCCATCCATCGCAACAGCAAAAAAAAAAATAAATAAATAAAAGTTAATTAATTAAAAGTTAAAAAAAGTTTAATTAACATTTTTTAAAAAACACCAATCCATGGAATGCGGTATCATTTGGGGGGATTGCTCGAAACAAAAGGTCCGCTGCGCTCTCTGACCTTGTTTCCATGCGCAAATGAAAGAGGACCTCGAGAACTCATGGAAAGCACCATCCGCTCGACCATCTCGAAGTGGTTGAGAGAGATGGGCGCTCGAAGGCGACGGGGACAGGCCGCCGCGAGACCCTCAGAAACCCGATTTGGAAGGCCAGGACGGCTGTCTGGGCTCGCGTGGAGAGGGGCCGTGTGAAGAACGGCTGTTCCCCAAGCTCGGAGTGGTCCACGGGCTCTGGACGGAGCTAGAGAACACGCTCTGCGCGCTGCAATTGCAATTTGGGCGGTCCGCGGAGTGCTGCAATTGCAGTTCGGGCGGTCCGGGGAGTGCGACAGCGACTGCAAGCGGTACGGCTGCGCTTGTGGGCGGCGCGAGCGAGGTCGCGCTTGCTCGCAAGAGCGGGAAGCACGCAAAACGAAAACGCAACCGCGAGGCGGCGGGATCGGCACGGCCTGCTCGCCAGTCCAGGGCGCAGGGCGCCCGGAAGAGCAGCTGGCACTTCTGAACCCTGGCGATGCGGCAAAGGAGTTTGAGGTGCCAGATGATGGGATCTCGGTCAGCAAGATCTGGCGCTTCTTTGGCTGCTCGGAGAGCACGAAGAAGGAGCTCCCAGCGAGCTCGCAAGGATGACAGCGTCGAGTCACCGGGACCGGGCTAGTCATGCCAGGTGCAGAGTGTGCTCGCGACGGCCGTTGCCGTTGCCGTTGCAGAGTGCCCGTATCCGGGCAACGTGCAGCGATTGCTTCGTGACGTGGCGTTCAAGATCATGAGCCATGACCGCCCAGAGCGAGAGCTAAACGAGGCGACCGAGGAAACCGAAGTTCAATCTCAAGCTGATACTTGCTTGGCCTTGCAGGGACTCTCGCCCGATGGGCATGTCCGCAACCAGCCACCACCGTACCAACTCGACCCGACCGAGCGTGCGCACTGAGAGGCGAATCAGCTGATCAACATTCAATGCACTGCCCGAGTGCAGGGCACAGCCCAAGCCAGCACCAACTTGGCCCAGGGAGAGTCGGGGCCAGTATGCCCCACCTCTGGACCGGCCAAGAGAGCCTTCCTGGCCTTCCAAATCGGGTTTCTGGGGGTCTCGCCTCCGGCACCTTTGAGCGCCCATATCTCCTCAACCACTTGGAGATGGTTGAGCCGATGGTGCTTTCCATGGGTTTCTCGAGGTCCTCTTTCATTTGCATGGAAACAAGGCCATCGAGCTCGCGCGGACCTTTTGGCTTGGTCCAATCCCCCCAAATTCTGGCCATTTTACCGCATTTTTCCCATGGATACGGTGTTAATTACTTTAATTTAATTATTTGTTTTAAATTTTAACTTTAATTAATTAACTAATTAACTAATTAATTAATTAATTAATTAATTAATTTAATTAATTAAACGCGAGAGCCAGCCAGGCCACCGAGTTGATGAGACGGACCGACCACTTGGCATTGGATGGACAGATGGACACGAGCTCAGTGTGCGCATGCGGTCGCATACGTACGTACGCGTTCCTCGCTGACACGTGACGCGATCGCGCTCGAGTTCGCGCTCAGTGTTTTGAGCCGTCATCGTGGCGGCGGCTTCGGCGGCGGCGGCGGCTGTGGCGGCGGCGGCGGTCCGATGGGTTTTGATGGATCCGTGGGCGTGGATCTTTCGGTCTGCAAAAGCAGCCGAGCGAAGCGTATCCTGGCTTTCGGAGCAAGTTGTGGATCTGGTCTCCGTATGCGACTGCGCGCAGTCTCGACACGACCTTTTTGCCGCTGTTGCCATCGCTGGAGGAGATCGACACGACCGGCAAGATCGCGAGCAAGGGCGGGCTGGCTTGTTGCACCTCTGCTTTCGGCACTTTGAGATGGCTGCAGTTGGACCGCTGCAGGCTGGAACGACTTGACGAACACGATCTTCTTCGGGGCCCAGCTTGCCAGCGTGCCCAGACAGTCGGTGGCCACCGGTCAGGATCCGAGGTCAAGCCGCTGCCGTGAACTGGCTTGCCGGGGGCATTGGCATGGGCGTGTGCCGCGACGGAGAGTCGCGTTGCTGTCCTCGTCGACCGCAGGTTGGCCTCGGCAAGTCGCGGCGGCAGGTGACGGGGAGAGTGGAAGACTTGCGCATCGGCGCCGCTGCGCTCGTTCGCACGGGGCTTCTTGCACAAAAGATTGCACTGCCTTACAGCGGGCAGCTTCTGCACCGTCGCCTGCCTGAAAAGCATGGCGCGCTGGCCCAGGCAAGCGCGGCTGAATGGACGGGTGGACCAGCACGAGCGCGCTACTTGCTATCTTGCGCGGTTGCTGGCCCGGTCTCGCTGGCAGCGAGTCGCTTGCTTGGAGGCAACGGGGTGGTGGTGGTGGTGGTGGTGGTGGTGGTGGAGGAGGTGGGAATCACATCGTGTCTTGCAAGCAACAGCAGCAAAGGCTGCTAGCTAGAGGCTCTGCTGGTAGAGCAGCCGACATTCGGACCCAACTCGAAAGGAGCTCACTCCCGCCTGGACTCACCAAGAGCGGCGACACCTGAAGAGAAGGAGAGGCAGACGGCTTGCTCAGTCAGAGACGACCGAGGAGCTAACCAAACACCAAACGCCAGTCGCTTCGAGCAAGAGCACACCAGCGAGCATCAAGCAAGCAAGCAAGCATCAAGCAAGCATCAAGCAGGACGCAGACGCCCGCCATGCGCAACCCCGTCTTCGCCGTCCTGCTCCTCGGCGTGGTCGTCCTTGGCGCGACGGCCGCGGCAGATGCGCTGCCAATGGGCACCCTGAACCGGGTGCACCCCCGCGTGCTTGGCCACCACGGGCTCCACCACCTCCGCCTGCACGGCGTCCACCTGGACGCCGCCGCCTCGGCCGTCCTGGTCCCGACGACGGGCAACCTCACGGCCGCGGTGCCCTGCGACCGCCTGGGACACCTGAGCTCGTCCAGCACGCTCACCTGCGCGCTGCCCGAGCAGCTGGCCGAGGGCAAGTACCTCGTGCTGGCGGACAACGTGCGCTGCTCGGCGGCAGCCGCGTGCCAAGTGACGGTGACCGCCGAGCGGTCGGTGGCCGGCCACGTGCAGAGCGACCTCCGCGCCTGCGCGGGCGACCTGGTGCACGTGATGGCGCACTGGGACAGCCCGTGGTCGCACCTGGACTTGGCGCACGCCGCCGCGCAGGTCCGTGTCGCGGTGGGCGGCCACGTGGCCGTCCTGGACGACCACTCGGCGCGCGTGCGCCACCCGGCTGGCGGCCAGGCGGGCGGCGTGCACCAGATGCACGTGACCGTCCCGCACGGGCTCGAGGCGGGCCGGCACGAGCTCACGGTGGTCTTTGACGCGCTGCATCGCCACCACGCCGCCCACGGCAAGCTCCGCCTGGAGCCGCTCGGGCGGCGGCGGCGGCGGCGTGGGCGGCGCCGGTGTCGTGCACGTGCTCCCCGCCGTGCACTCTGCCGTGGTGGACTCGGCCTCGGGCAAGACGACCATCACCGGCGCCGGGTTCTCGCACCGCGCCTCGCGGGTGAGCGTGCGGCTGCACGGCGTGCCGTGCGCGGTGCTGGAGGCCGAGGCCATGCAGCTGGTGGCCGAGTGCCCCGTGGCCGAGCTGGGCGAGAGCGAGCAGGTGGAGGAGGCCGGCGTGCAGCTGGAGCTGGCGCAGGAGGACGGCGAGGCGCGCCGGCCGGCCTTCGTGCGCGGCGAGCTCGAGTGGCCGGTGGCCAACCCGAGCGTCAAGCAGCTGTCCCACTTCCAGACGGGCAGATTCCGCGCCCGGTCAGCGGCCTCGACGTGGTTTCGCGCGCCGCTGGACGGCGAGTACACCTTCTCGATGACGTGCGAGGTGAGCGGCGGCGTCGCCGCCGCCGACCTGCGCGCGGACGCGGGTGCAGTCCGCGACGCCGTCCGCGACGACTGCAGCCTCGTGGTCGCAGGCGTAGACGCCGCCGCCGCGGCACCCGCGGCGATCGCGCTGCGCCGCGGCCAGCGCGCGCCGTTCGCGCTGCGCTTCCTGCACGCCGCGCACGGCGACCGCTTCCGCGTAGGCGTGACCATCCGCCCGGCGAGCGGCGGCGGCCAGCCGCTGCACCTGGACGCCATCCCGGCGTCGTGGCTCGGCCACAAGCGCACCCTGCCGAGCAGCATCGCCGTCTCCGTCAACGGCCTGCGCGCCCTGTGCCGAGGCGACCGCTTCCACAACACGGACGACTCGTGCGCAGTGCGCTACGTGCATCTCGCTCGCACCCGCGTACCCGCGCCAGAGCCTGCTGCTTCCGGCAACGATGCCGCCTTTCGAGCTCAAGCTCGGCGCCGCATGCTGCAGCAGCAGCAAGACCAGCAAGATCAGCAGCAAGACCAGCAGCAGCAGCAGCAGCAGCAGCAGCAGCAGCAGCAGCAGCAGCAGCAGCAGCAGCAGCAGCAGCAGCAGCAAGACCAGCAGCAGCAGCAGCAACACAACCAGCAGCAGCAGCAACACAACCAGCAGCAAGATCTGCAGCAAGATCAACAGCAAGACCAGAAGCAGCAGCAGCAGCAGCAAGATCAGCAGCACGACCAGCAGCAAGATCAGAAGCACAACCAGCAGCAGCAGAACCAACAGCAAGACCAGCAGCAGCAGCAGCACGACCAGCAGCAGCAAGAGCAGGTGGATGCAGAGGAAGGCCTGCCATTGAGCGAGTGGCGAGCTTCCGTCGGATGTGCCGGCGCCGACGACGCCTGCGTGATCCCTGAAGGCACGCACGTCCTGGTGGACGCGGACGCCTCCCTCGGTTCGCTGACCGTGCGCGGGCGTCTGACGTGGAGCGACGAGTTGGTGGCGCGGTCCGTGACCGTCCGCACGGGTTTCCTGGTCGTGGAGGCCCGCGGCCGCGTCGCGGTGCACGCCCGGGCGCACCGCGAGCTTACGCAGACGCTGTTCCTGCGCGACAACGGCGCGCAGCACGGCCTCGGCGCCCGCGTGCTGGGCGCTGCCGGCTTCGCGGCGGACGCCGACCCGCGGCTCGAGCTGGAGGGCTTCCCGCTCGCGCGGGCCTGGTCGGTGCTGGCGCGGTCCGCGCAGCGCGGCGCGCGCTCGCTCACGCTGGCGCACAGCCCGCGGGCGATGGGCTGGCAGGTCGGCGACCGGCTGCTGCTGACGCCGACGCAGTGGATCAGCGCGGCCAACCCCGAGGCCTACGTCGGGCCCGAGGTGATCCGCATCGCGCAGCTCGGCCCCGCGGACGACGAGGTCAGCTGGAGGCCGCCGTCGGCGCCACGTACCTCGGGCTGGCGGACCGCGGCATGCAGGCCGAGGTGGCCAACCTGCAGCGCAACCTGGTGGTGACCGGGCCCAAGGTGGGCGGCGACGGCATCGGGCTGCACACGATCGGCGCAGGGCCGCGCGGCACGATCCGCGTGCGGCACGCTCGCGTGGAGCGCTGCGGGCAGCGCGGCAGGCTGGGCCGCTACTGCCTGCACTTCCACCTCAAGAAGGCCTGCCCGAGCTGCCTGTTCGAGCGCAACGTGGTGGAGGACTCGTGGCAGCGCGGCATCGTGGTGCACGGCTCGCACCGCACGGTGACGCGCGACAACGTGCTCTTCATGGTCCGCGGCGCGGGCCTGTACGTGGAGGACGGCAACGAGCTGCACAACCTCATCGAGGGCAACGTCAACGTGTGCCACAGCGACCAGGCCAACCTGCGCGCCTGCATGCTGGCCGGCACGGACAACCCGCCGGGCGACCTCGAGTTCCAGAGCGGCCTGTGGGCGGCCAGCCCCACCAACGACTTTGTCGGCAACCGCCTGGCCAACCACGAGAACGCGCTGTTCACGCAGGTCACCGCCTTCGCCTTCGGCCGCGGCGCCGTGCTGGGCAAGGTCTGCCTCAAGCACGCCCGCCTCGGCCGGCTGCAGGGCAACGTGCAGCACAACAACATGCGCTTCGGGACGTACCTGGACAACAACTTTCCGCGCCAGCTGCTGCGCGACGAGGCGAGCAACGGCGAGGTGGCCGACATGGCCGCCTGCGGCAGCGGCGACGACGCCGCCGGCTCCGCGTGGTGCTCGTGCGACGAGTTCACCCGCGACGGCCGCGACAACGGCGCGTCCGGCGGCGTGGTCAGCGACTCGCTGGACTACAACTCGCTCTTCGTCGGGCTGGGCGACGTGGGCTTCCTGCGCATGCGCTCGTACCACAACCACAACCTGTACTGGAAGGTCACCAAGAACTTTGCCGCGCCCGGCGCCGCGCACGTGGCCGACTCGGTCCTGGGCGCCTTCTCGGACACGCCGGGCTACGACGACTTCGCCACCGGGCAGATCCTCGGGCCGGGCGGCCACGGCGCCTTCCTGCTGCGCAACGTGACCATCTTTGGCCGCAGCGGCCAGGGCGCCGTGGCCAGCAACCAGCACTGCAACGTGGGCGCCACGGGCGGCGGCTGCAACCCCGACTACGACCTCAGCGCGGTCGACCTCAGCGGCGTGCGCGGCCGCCTCATACAGTTCGGCGTCAGCGGCGGCGACCCCTTCAGCAGCATGTACTCCTCCGCCACCAGCATCGTCCCGGGCGCGCTGCTGGACGGCGCCGCGCCCTTCGCGGTGCGCGGCGTGGCCTCCCGCGCGCAGGAGCACCTGCTCGACCTGCCGGGCGACGTCTGCGTGCCGTCGGCCCGCCTGGGCCTGGACATGGAGCTGGACGGCGGCATCGCCTGCCGGTGGCCGCTGCGCCGCCTCAACGTGTGGAGTGCCGACCACGGCCCGCTGCGCGTAAGGCTGCGCGGCGGCCAGCGGCTCGTGGACATGCGCTTCACCGCGCCCAAGGCGCGCACTGCGGGCTATGCCACCGCGCTCGCGGTGCCGCCGCAGCAAGGCGGCGCCGCGCCGGTGCACTACGAGCTGGTCGGCAGCGTGCACGCGGAGGCCAGCCTAGAGTTCTCGGACACCGTGTTCGACCCGCATGCCGTGGACCTCACCGTCAACGGCAGGCTGTGCCGCGTGTCGTCCAAGCACGACCGCGCCTGGCTCGGCTTCTACGGCCCGGCCAGGCAGGGCGTGGGCGCCTGCCGCGACGTGCTGGACGCGGCCGGCACGGCGGCCATGGCGCCGCCCGCAGGCCAGGGCGGCGACCAGCTCGAGCCCGAGGGAGCGGCTGCCGGCTGGGCCGCAGCCGTATCGGCCACGGTCGGCGCGGTGGCGGTCGTGATTGCGGCGGCGGCGGCGGCGGTGGTGGTGAAGCGCAAGCGGAGAGCGGCGGCAAGCGGTGAGCTTGTGCAGTGCACGAACCCGGCCTTTGCCAAGCCTGGCGGTGAGCCGTAGAAACGAATGAATGTGCACCATGAACCAACCAGACATCGTTGACCATCTTCAATGACCAACCGAGCTTCAAGGTCTTAGATCCTGATTGATCTTGTGAGCCTGGCGGTGAGCCGTAGAAACGAATGAATGTGCACCATGAACTTCAATGACCAACCGAGCTTCAAGGTCTTAGATCCTGATTGATCTTCTGATCTTCTGATCAATCAATTCGTGGTCGTAGTGTTCCTGCGCAATCACTGCCGTCAAACCGCAGCGTGGACATGGCTCTGAGCACCATCGCTGCACCGCGTCGACCACCAGCTAGTCGAGCAAGCT
Source organism: Thraustochytrium striatum (assembly GCA_022244645.1). NCBI lineage: Eukaryota > Bigyra > Thraustochytrida > Thraustochytriidae > Thraustochytrium > Thraustochytrium striatum. The sequence continues at coordinate 95,750 of JACDIV010000106.1, read as the reverse complement.
GTCTGTCAAGGCTGCTCTAGCTAGCTCTGGAGAGCGAGGTGCCTTGTGCGAATGGCATGGATGGTTGGGACTTGTTGCGCCTCTGAAACGCCGAGGGCGAGGTGACCGCAAGCCTCTTCAGGCCGAGGTGCGCCTCTGCGGCAGGTGTTCTGCTCTTGCGTCACCTGTTGGTCAGGTTGCGCCTTGCCGCTTCTTCTGCTCGTCCTGGTGGTTTAGTGGTAAAATCTATCGTTCCCATTGTTAGGCCCCGGGTTCGATTCCCGGCCAGGACACTCCAACAGTTTGGTGTTGCTTTTTTTTTTTTTTTTTTTTTTTTTTCGCGCAGCCGGTGCTCGGTGAAGACTATAGGTTTACATTCCGATTGCTGCTCAGCCGTCCAAGTGGCTCAATTGGATTCTCTCCGATCGTATAGTGGTTAGTATACCGCCTGTCACGCGGGTGACCCGGGTTCAATTCCCGGTCGGAGAATCTTTTTTTTTTGGGGGGGGGGCAGGAGAAGGTTTGGCACGAGGAGAAGAAGACAGAGCGCAGTCGCGATGTCAAGGCGAACCACAAAGAAGAAGAGTGCGATTTTGAGCAACTACATGAGCTCGACGGTCGACCGCCAAGACCTCCGTCAAGTGTTGCCGGCCTGGGACCTTTCGTCCGAGGTGCCGTCACCGCTCAAAGCGCCGCCCACGATAGCGCCGCCCGAGCAGAGACGGACTCGGCTTCAGGCTCATCTCTCGATGCTTGTTCATACAATGAGGTCTCAGATCGACCGAGGCGACGCGCCGCGGTCCGCGTCGAGCGCCGCCGACTTGCTAAGCGGCGACCAGCGGTGACACGTACTCGGCCGAGGCCAGCATCGTCCAGTCCAGGCCGAGCAGCCACGGGTGCTCTCGCACACGCTCCGTGCTGTCGAAGCCCAACCTGTCCTCCTGCTTTTTCACGAGAAGCTGATGGACAAAGTCCGAGGCGAGGCCCATCTCACGCGGCATGACCACCTCGTCCATGCAGATCGCCTTGCACGTGTCCAATGGGTCGTCCAGCGCCGGCCAGGGCAGCTCGTTGAAGAGCAGCTCGTACACCATCACGCCCAGACTCCACAGGTCGCTCTCGTGTGCGTGTGGCTTGCGGCGGACCACCTCGGGCGCCACGTACGGCAGCGTGCCGCTCGTGACCACCTGCGCTCGCTGCGCTGGCTCGTCCCAGTGCTCGCTCGCGTCTAGCATTACGACGGACCCAAAGTCCACGAGGCGCACGTGGCCGTCCTGACCCACGCAGACGTTCTCCAGCTTGAGGTCGTTGTGCAGCACATGCCGCGCGTGCAGATGCTCTAGCGCGGCCGTGACCTCGGCCGCCACGAAGCGCACCATGTTGATGTCGCACTGCTCGAACGCCGGGTGCTCGAGGAGGTCTTGCTGGCACAGCTCCAAGCCGATGCAGTCGCGTCCAGGCTGCCAGCAGTCGAAGCACAAGCCCACGACGAACGGCGAGTCCTCGAGCACGCGCAGCGCTGCCAGCTCGGCTCGAGCCGCCTTGTCGTTGGCTTCGCTGCGCGGCACGACCTTGACCGCAGCGGCGCGGCCAGCGCGGCAAGCCAGCACCACGGTGCCCATCAAACCGCTCGCCAGGAAGGCCGTGCGCCGCCACCCGAGCGGCAGCGCGCGCGTAAGCGTATCGTGCGCATCAGCATCGCTCGCCAGCATCGCGGCCGCAAGATTGACCTCGAAGAAACACCTCCTCAAGTCGTCGAGCCTGAGCCTTGCTTCTGTTTGGGGACTGCCAGCCCGGCCTTTCTGGCTTTACATGTTCTAATTAGACGTTGCGCAGCGCTTGCTTGCTTGTTGTTGTTGTTGTCCCCCCATCATCAGACATCCAATCCGTCAGTCACAGTCATTCACCTCCGGTTGCGATCTTTCATCATCTTGATTCTCTTTTGCCCTTCACAGCACATGCATAGCGAGAGGCTGATAAACCAAACCCTTGAACCAGTAAAAAAGGACCCCCTCACGGTCAATCAGAGGAGCCGTCCAAAAGCAAAGCCGTGCATCATCGGTCCTTTCACCCTCTTTCTCTCTCGCGAACCGGTTCGTTCGTTCGTTCGTTCTTCGTTCGTTCACCTTTCGTCGTGGACCGAATCCAGCAACGTGAGCAGTCACCAGTCATTGACAGACGCGGAATGACTGAGCGGAGCTCGGGAGTTTGCGGGAGTGATGGGGAGAGAGAGGAGGCAACAACCATCAATGCAAACAAAGCCTTCGTGGTCGGGAATCGGCGATTTTCGCAGCCGACCGACCCACTACAGATGCAGAGACAAATCTGGTCTCAATCAAGCTGATCTTTGGAAACGTCAGCTCGAGGCCCCGTTTGTGCTTGACAAGGAAGATGCCACAGCCAAGCAGGGCCATGTGCCGGTGTCCGAGTCCGGTCCCGAGTCGAATGTCCGGATTCCGCTTCGGAGCTGACCTGTGTCGACCAGGTCCCCGAACTCCGGCGATTGGATGTGTCCCACGTTCCGAGCCGAATCTTGGTCCAAGACGGCCTTGCTGGCTGGCTGCTTTGGCTGCCGTGGATTGATTGATTGAGAGCAGCTCCCAGCGAACGCGCTGATGCGCTGCGTGAGGTCGTCGCCAGCTTGCGTTGCTTGCGATGCTTGCTGGCTGATGGCGAGCAAGCTCTATTGGGGAGTTGGCAAAGGCCACCTGCCTCTGCCCCCATGGCTGCGCAGGCGGTTGTTGAGGCTGCGGCTGAGGACAAGGGAATGAGCGAGGCGTGTGGTCGTCTGGGCATTGGCGCTCTCAGAGCGCAGCTGCAAGCGGCAAGGGCAGGCAGGCAGGCAGATGATCTTGTTGGTGGTGCTAGTGCTGGAGTTGGAGCGGAGATTGGTAGCCGGCCGAGGCCAGCATCGCCCTGTCGAGGTCTTGCAGCCACGGGTGGGCCATCACGCTGGTCGTGCTGTTGAAGCCCAACCTGTCCTCTTGCTTTTTCACGAGGAGCTGGTTGACAAAGTGGGACGCCAAGCCCAGATTGCGCGGCATGACCACCTCGTTCTCGCAGATTGCCTTGCACATGTCCAATGGGTCGTCCAGCACCGGCCAAGGCAGCTCGTTGAAGAGCAGCTCGAACAGCATCACGCCCAGACTCCACAGGTCGCTCTCGTGAGCGTGTGGCTTGCGACGAAGTAGTTCCGGCGCGCAGTACGGCAGCGCGCCGCTGTTGGTGACCACCTGCGCTCGCTGTGCTCGCTCGTCCCAGTGCTCGCTCTCGTCCAGCAAGACGGCGAATCCAAAGTCCACGAGGCGCACGTGACCATCCTGGCCCACGCAGACGTTCTCCAGCTTGACGTCGTTGTGCAGCACATGCCGCGCGTGCAGATGCTCTAGCGCGGCCGTGACCTCGGCCGCCACAAAGCGCACCGTGTCGATGTCGCACTGCTCTAACGCCGGGTGCTCGAGGAGGTCTTGCTGGCACAGCTCCAAGCCGATACAGACCCGTCCAGGCTGCCAGCAGTCGAAGCGCAAGCCCACGACGAACGGCGAGTCCGCGAGCACGCGCAGCGCTGCCAGCTCGGCACGAGCCGCCTGGTCGTTGGCCTCGCTGCGCGGCATGGCCTTGACCGCCACCGCCTCGCTTTGGCGCGTGGCCAGGACCACTGCGCCCATGGTGCCCGTGGCGATCAAGGCCACGCACTGCCAGTCGAACGGCAGCGCATCCGTCAGGCACAAGCCGTCCTGCTCGTCGTCCTGCATGACTTGGGCCGCCTTGCGCTCGTCGATCGTGATCTGGATCCATCTTGATCCATCAGCCAAAAGCCTCGGTCGAGCGAGAACTATAGTAGTATGGCATCCTCAAATCGAGGCCCCGCCAGCGAGGGTCGATTGCTTTGCTTGCTCGCGCTTCATTTTCTTACATTCGGGCATCACAAGTCAGTCAGCATTCCGCCCAGGTCAACTTGAGATTGAGGCTCAGCCTCAAATGGATCGAGGCTCACCAGGCTCCAGTTTCTTTCGCTTGCTTCTTTCATTTTCTGGCATCTTTCACAAAGACAGCGACGACTTGATGATCAAGACTCTCAAGACTTGCACAGCGAGTGAGGCGGAACCAACACAAAAACCGACTTGTCGAGCTCTGAAGCTTCTCTCTCCTCAGCTGAGGAGACGTTGGCAAGGGGAGGGGAGGAGGCCCAGCCTCTGCGAGGCTCGATCACAACACGACTGTGGCGCTTCCGATGTCCGAATCTGGTTCCGAGGCGAATGTCCTGATTCCGGTTCCGAGCTTCCGAAGTGTTTGCAGAATGTTTGCAGAATGTTCGCAGTCGTGCCAACCGCCAAGAATTCTGTCAACGGACGGAATCGTCGCGTCCCACGTTCCAAGCCGAATCTCTCTCAAGTCTTGGTCCAAGACGGCCTTGCTGGCTGGCTGGCTTTGGCTGCCGTGGATTGATTGAGAGCAGCTTCCAGCGAACGCGCTGATGCGCTGCGCGAGGTGGTCGCCAGGTTGCGTTGCTTGCGATGCTTGCTGGCTGATGGCGAGCAAGCTCTATTGGGGAGCTGGCAAAGGCCGTCTGCCTCTGCCCCCCATGGCTGCGAGGGCGGCTGTTGAGGCTGCGGCAGACGACAAGGGAGTGAGTGAGCGAGGCGTGTGGTCGTCTGGGCATTGGCGCTCTCAGAGCGCAGCTGCAAGCGGCAAGGGCAGGCAGGCAGACGATCTTGTTGGTGGTGTTAGTGTTGTGGAGGGAGTTGGTAGCCGGCCGAGGCCAGCACCGCCCAGTCGAGGTCTTCCAGCCACGGGTGGGCCATCACGCTGGTCGTGCTGTTGAAGCCCAACCTGTCCTCTTGCTTTTTCACGAGGAGCTGGTTGACAAAGTGGGACGCCAAGCCCAGATTGCGCGGCATGACCACCTCGTCCTCGCAGATTGCCTTGCATGTGGCCGCGGGACTGTCGTGTAGTGGCCAGGGCAGCTGGCGGAAGAGCAGCTCAAACACCATTACGCCTAGGCTCCACAGATCGCTCTCGTGAGCGTGTGGCTTGCGACAAAGCAGTTCCGGCGCGCAGTACGGCAGCGCGCCGCTGTTGGTGACCACCTGCGCTCGCTGTGCTCGCTCGTCCCAATCCTCGCTCTCGTCCAGCAAGACGGCGAATCCAAAGTCCACGAGGCGCACGTGGCCATCCTGGCCCACGCAGACGTTCTCCAGCTTGACGTCGTTGTGCAGCACATGCCGCGCGTGCAGATGCTCTAGCGCGGCCGTGACCTCGGCCGCCACAAAGCGCACCGTGTCGATGTCGCACTGCTCTAACGCCGGGTGCTCGAGGAGGTCTTGCTGGCACAGCTCCAATCCGATGCAGACGCGTCCAGGCTGCCAGCAGTCGAAGCGCAAGCCCACGACGAACGGCGAGTCCGCGAGCACGCGCAGCGCTGCCAGCTCGGCTCGAGCCGCCTGGTCGTTGGCCTCGCTGCGCGGCATGGCCTTGACCGCCACCGCCTCGCTGTGGCGTGTGGCCAGGACCACTGCGCCCATGGTGCCCGTGGCGATCAAGGCCACGCGCTGCCAGTCGAACGGCAGTGCATCCGTCAGGCACAAGCCGTCCTGCTCGTCGTCCTGCATGACTTGGGCCGCCTTGCGCTCGTCCAGCTGCACAATCCGGGTCTGACATGTGAATCGACTTTGACCAACCGCCGAGACGCGATCGAGCTGTTCTTCCACGCCGCGGCTGTGCTCATTGGTTGTTCCCGCGAAGCACAAGCAAAACAAGCTGGCCACAGCACAGTGGAAGAGCGCTGGAGGATCCTTGCGATTGGTGGTATGCGAGGCCGAGGCCAAATCGAATAGATCGCCGCCAGCCCCCTCTGCTTCGCTGTTGGATGCAATGTCACACGCCTCCACGTTCCTTCGGTGTCCTTTGCTCTCACTGCCGAAGACTCAAGATTCCGGCTCCGGACCGAATTCCGGCTCAGTGACTGACCGTTTGACTGACTGACATGTGACATCTGAATGACTGACTGACTGACTGACGGACAGTGACTGACCGACATGTGACCTGTGTCGATCGAACTCTTCTGTTCTGCTCTGAACAATGAAAGAAAGACCGGAACGCCACAGAGACACACCGTGTTATCAATCGCCGTCGGGAGTTGTCCCTGGTCAGGTCCGATTATCTGCTTGCGTGAGCACGCTCCATCGGAAGCGGCACAGGCCGCCTGCTGCCTGCCTGCCGGCCTGCATCTGTTCTGCTTTTGCGGCAGGCAGGCAGGGAGAAAGTAGCTTGCCAGAGGCCGATGCGGTGCGGTGCTCTCAGAGCGCAGCAGCGGCAAAGCGCCGGGCGTGTATGCTTTTGTGTGCCTGGCGTTCTTGGTGCGTGCAGGCCGGTCGACGCTCGCAGCTCGGGTCGGGACTTGCGCTGTTCTTGTCCCTGGGAGAAAGCAAGAGCAGCGGCGAGGTGCAAGAAGCTGCTTGCCAGCCACCTCCTCGCCATGGGTGGTGACGCGCGCAAGTGCGAGAGCGTTTCACTGAAGACGGTCTAGTAGTTAAAGTTCGCTGCGAGGCAGGCCAGCACAGCCGGCACTAGCTGGGCGCCCAAGGCACTCGCCGAGCTCGTGGTCGGCGCCGCGCTTTGCGAGCTCGTGGTCGGCGCCGCGCTCGGCGCCGACGTAAGTGGGCCATGGGCGCCGCAGATGGCGCCGCAGAAGGCGAAGAGCTGGGCGAAGAGCCGGGCGGGTCCACCTGCAGCCCCGATCCGCACGTTTGCGTGCCAGGGCCGTACCACGCACCTCGCACTGCCCCGGCGCGAGCGTGAACCGCCCGGCAGTTCTCGCACGACGCGTCGCAGCCCACCTTGATCGCGTAGTTGTCGCCGTCGCACGCGAGCGAGGCGTACAGGTACGGTCCGAACGCGTGGCACTCGCCGTCGGGCACCCTGAAGAAGGCGAGCGACTGCGAGTCGATGCCGTCGGCCGTGCACTTTGTGCCAAACTCGATCAAGCCGCAGTTTGTCCTCGCCCACGTCGCACACGCCGACCTGGCGGTAGTCAAAGTCCACGAGCACCGAGCGCTCGCCGACTGCGACGCAGGTGCGCGGCGTGTGCAGGGGGAGCAGGATGCGCTCCGTGCAGTCGCTCTCGTCCTGGTCGCAGATCGCGCCCGAGCTCACGAGGCCTTGCGCTCTGCCCGGGACGGTCGCCTCGGCTGGGTGCACGCCGACGTAGTGCCGCGGCGGCTTGTCGTTGTAGATGGTGTTGACGGGGACAGGCGTGGTCCAGGCCGCGTCGCCAGAGCAGACGTGACGTTGTGAAGACCTGCGCGACGCCGCAAGCGGCGTCCCTGGCTCGGGTCGCAGAGCTCGTCCGGGAACGGGAAGGTCGGGAGGGTTGTCGGCGGTGCGTTCTCGGCCCAGGCGTCGGCGACGCTGGCGCAGGTGGAGGAGCAGGGGCCGTCCGTCACGAGGGCGGCCAGCGCGTTGCAGTGGTAGTCGTAAAAGGTGTCGCGCACGAGGTCGAGCTCGCAGCCGTATCTCGCGGCGCAGGTGAGAATGGACTCAGACTCTGCGGCATATTCTTCGCACGAGTACCGAACAGGAAGGGTGCGCAGAAGAAGGCCAGCGACCCGGCATCGCAGGTGTCCCATTCGCTCAGGTCCTCGTTCTGGCGCGGCTCGAGCGCGTCCGGCGTGGTCCAGGTCTTGCGGCATGTCTCCTCGCAGCTGTCGCCGTACTCGGAGCAAAACTCTAGGTCGAACTCGGACGAGAGGAATTGCTTGCAGCCGACGTTGACGTAGCACTGCGCGTGCCTGCGCACGATGCTCTCCACGTCCTCGCAAGTGGCGGTCGCGCCCAGGTACCGCTTGTACTTGGCGTCGCAGACCTTGGACATGTCGTTGGAGCAGAAAGCGGCAAGCCCGCTCGCGGCGGAGCTGAGGACAATCGCGGCAGAGAGGCGGTTCATCGTCCCGTCTTTGAGTCGCTGCTGTGCTTTCTCTAGCTAGCTTGCAAGAGCTGCTGCTTCCTTGCCAAGTGTTGCCTGCTGACCTCGCTCGTTGAAGAATTGCTGCCCAACCTCGCGCTGCCAAAGCCAGCGGATCGCACTGCGCAACGCGTTCACGATCGCGGACCCCCCCCTCCCCCACCCGGGATCACCCCAGACCCGGGATTGAATGAAGGAAAGGTTGGCTCGTGTGTCCAGTCCAGCGTCCACGAGCAGGCTGTTCCGCATGTGTGCAAGGGTGGACAATGGGTGAATTTAATTAATGGGTGGACCATGTGCACTGCACGCACGCACCCACACATCTCCAAGTCGACACGACACCAGAGAAGGTACTGGTAAAGTACGTCCTCGAGAACGAGTGAGAGTCGCCACCCCCAGTCGGTCGCACTGTGTCAGTGTCAGTCAGCCGTCATCAGCCAGGACCAGTCAGGCCACACGTCAATCCAATCTTTCTCGAGCGGCATTGGACGGCTGGCACTCAGCTGGCCCCGCCGCTCGAGAACATGATCCTGGCAGTGGGTCCGAAGCTCCGTGAATGGCTGCTTGCGGCGTACCGCCTCTGCGGACGTGGGAAAGCGCCACGCCGCGAGGTCCCGGCCTCCACCTCGACTGGTCTGGTGCCGCAGACACGTGTTTGATGTCCTGGTCTTGTTGTTCCGAGATCTAGCTTGCGCGTGCGCCAGGGCGGGTGGTGTGGGCGAGCGGTTCCTGGGTCGCCAGGCGCGAGCTGGCCCAGGATGTGCACGCCGGTGGTGGTTGACACTGGCGCGACGGCTGGCAGCTTGGCCGTCGAGCCGGTGGCCGTTGTAGTAAATCGCGCACGATGCTGGCCAGTCGCCGGCCGTATCGTCTGCAGTAGAGACGACCGGGACGAGGAGCTTGTTGTCCGGGCCGCCTTTGGGCGTCGCCGTACTTTTCGTGCTTGGTCTTGCACGTCGCCGCCGCGACGGTTGTGTCAACGCTCGTTACGGCAGTCACATCGACGATGACCGGCTTGGCAGGGGCTGCAAGGTAGCCTGGACGTCGACGCGGGGTTGTCGCTCACCACACGTTCGGTGCGAGCGGCGCCTCTCAGCTTGCTGAGGTGCTTGCAGATGACGTCGCGGGCCGCGTTGCAGGGCCACGGTGACGGTGTTGACGTGCTTGCAGCAGAGTGCGTGGAACCAGTTGGCGCTCGGCTAGTGGAGCTTGGTCGCGCCGCAGCCGCACGTGGTTGCACTGGACGCTAGATCGGGGCCAGCATGGCCGGTGTGCTCGCGGAGGTAGCTGTCGTTGACGTGATCAGCATAAACCAGCCCGGCGGCAAGAACATCAGCGCTGACGCCATCCACAAATACTCGAGCACCGTACTCGAGCACCGTACGCGGCTTGGCTTTGTGGCCAGAGGTGCGGCCAGGTGACTGGCGTCATTCAACGACCTTCACCGCCGCAAGGTGTGACTTTGATGAAGATTACTTACGCCGAGTTAAGACTGGTCGCGAGGTTGACAGCAAGCTAGAGAGTTACCCAACGCCCACTTCGATGCCGAGTGGGGCTGCAGGGAGCACAGGCTGCCACCGGTATAAACCGAGGTCTTGCGCATGTGCCACCGCTGGTGGGGCGAGCGGCTCCTGGGTCGCCAGGAGCGCGCGCAATAGGTGCCGCTGGTGCTGGAAGATCGTCTCCACGAGGAGGCGACGGCTGGCAGCGAGGCCGTCGAGTTGGTGCTTGTCGTAGTAGTCGCGCACGATGCGGCGGAGTGCGGGCCAGTCGCCGGCCGTGCCACCTGCCGTAGAGAGGACCGGGATGAGGAGCTTGTTGGAGCCAAGGGCGGCGTCGTACTTGTCATGCTTGGCCTTGCAAGCGGCGGTCGCGACGGTTGGCAAAGAGCGCTCCGTGACAAAGCTCGTTGAGCTGATAGTGTTCACGGCAGTCACATCAATGATGACCGGCTTGGCAGGTGCTTGCAAGGTAGCATGTACGTCTTGTTGCAGTTGATGTGGATGATCCTGACCTGCCTGCTGACATCAAGCAGCACCAGAACACACTGCCGAGGCAGCCACGAGCACGCCACGCCAGCAACGCGTCAGGCGCGTTCGCTTCACGACAAGCGACAAGGAGGAAGAAGCGCGACTTTTGTATCATTTGCGAGTTCAACGACGCCGCTTGGGTCGACGGTCGCCGCCGCTGGGAGCCTCGCGTACGCTTGTGAGCGGCAGGTGTCGTCTCCGAGGCCGAGCTCGCCGAGGCGCCAGCGTCGTCTGCAAGTCGTAGGGGGTGCAAGGCCCTCAGGTGGCGCTTAAGGTGGCCCGCCCTTGTGAAGGCCTTGCCGCAGAGGCCGCACGAGTGCTCGCGCAGTCCTTCGTGCACGGCCTTGACGTGCGTCCGGAGATGGCCTGCCTGTGTGAAGGTCTTGTCGCAGAGATCGCACAAGTGCTCGCGCAGTCCTTCGTGCAAGGCCTTGATGTGCGTGCGGAGATGGCCAGCTGTCGTAAAAGCCTTGCCGCAGAGATCGCACATGTGCTCGCGCAGGCCTTCGTGCACGGCCTTGATGTGCTGCGTGAGGCTCTGCGCCGAGACAAGAGTCTTGCCGCAGAGCTCGCACGAGTGCTCGCGCAGCCCTTCGTGCAGGACCTTGATGTGCCTGCGAAGGCTGCCAGCTTCCGTAAAGGCTTTGCCACAGAGGTCGCACGAGTGCTCGCGCAATCCTTCGTGCACGGACTTGATGTGCGTGCGAAGATCGCCCGCTGCCGCAAAGGCTTTGCCGCAGAGCTCGCACGAGTGCTCGCGGAGCCCTTCGTGCACGGCTTTGATGTGCTTACGGAGAGAGCCTGCCTCGGTAAAAGTCTTGCCGCACAGGCTGCACGAGTGCTCGCGCAGCCCCTCGTGCACGGCCTTGATGTGCCTGCGAAGATCGCTCGCTGCCGTAAAGGCCTTGCCACAGAGGTCGCACGAGTGCTCGCGCAGCCCTTCGTGCACAGATCGAATGTGCTTGCGAAGGCTGTCAGCTGTCGTGAAGGTCTTGCCACAGAGTTCGCACAAGTGCTCGCGCAGTCCTTCGTGCACGGCCTTGATGTGCTTGCGAAGATCGCTCGCTGCCGTAAAGGCTTTGCCGCAGAGGTCGCACGAGTGCTCGCGCAGTCCTTCGTGCACGGCCTTCAGATGCTGCTTGAGTGAGCTCGCCGATGCGAGCGTCTTACCACAGACCTCGCACTCGTTCTTTCTCGTGCGGTCAGGGAGCGGGTTGATACCCACCATCCTCTGTTGCGTCGCTGCTGCTGCTGCCGCTGCCGCCGCTGCTGCTGCTGCTGCTGCTGCTGCTGCTCCTGCTGCCGCCCTCCGCCTTCCTTTGGATCTTTTTCTCTCCAAGATTCGATGAGGTCAATGTTCGACAACAACTGACGTGACACGGGGGTCCTAGTGATGTCATTCAATGACCTTCACCGCAAGGTGAGAAGGGTTCCAGCTGAACTGGCTGGTTCTGACCTGCCTGCTCACATCAAGCAGCACCAGAACTTACCGCAGGACTACTGCCGAGCCCACGAGCCAGCAACGCGTCAGGCGCGTTCGTTTCACGACAAGCGACAAGGAGAAAGAAGCGCGACTTTGTTATCATTTGCGAGTTCAACGACGCCGCTTGGGCCGACGGTCGCCGCCGCTGGGAGTGCCTCGCGTACGCTTGCGAGCGGCGGGTGTCGTCTCCGAGGCCGAGCTCGCCGAAGCGCCAGCGTCGTCTGCAGGTCGAAGGGGGTGCAAGGCCCTCAGGTGGCGCTTGAGATTGCCAGCTTCTGTGAAGGTCTTGCCGCAGAGTTCGCACGAGTGCTCGCGCAGTCCTTCGTGCACAGCCTTGATGTGCTTGCGGAGGTCGCCCGCCCGAGTAAAGGCCTTGCCGCAGAGGTCGCACAAGTGCTCGCGCAGGCCTTCGTGCACGGCCTTGATATGCATGCGGAGACTGTCTGCTCTTGTGAAGGTCCTGCCGCAGAGCTCGCACGAGCACTCGCGCAGTCCTTCGTGCAGGGCCTTAATGTGCTTGCGGAGGTTCCCCGCCTGAGTAAATGTCTTGCCGCAGAGGTCGCACGAGTGCTCGCGCAGTCCTTCGTGCACGGCCTTGATGTGTCTGCGAAGATTGCTCGCTGCCGTAAAAGGCTTTGCCGCAGAGGTCGCACAAGTGCTCGTGCAGCCCTTCGTGGACGGCCTTGATGTGCTGCGCGAGGCTCTGCGCCGAGACAAGAGCCTTGCCACAGAGGTCGCACAAGTGCTCGCGCAGTCCTTCGTGCACGGCCTTGATGTGCGTGCGAAGGTGGGCAGCCCGCGTAAAGACCTTGCCGCACAGGTCGCACGAGTGCTCGCGCAGCCCTTCGTGCACGGACCTGATGCGTGCGAAGGTAGCCAGCTTGCGTGAAGGCCTTGCCGCAGAGATCGCACGAGTGCTCGCGCAGCCCCGTGCACGGCCTTGATGTGCGTGCGAAGGTTGCCAGCTTGCGTAAAGGCCTTGCCGCATAGGTCGCACGAGTGCTCACGAAGGCCTTCATGCATGGCCTTCAGGTGCTTCTTGAGGTTGCTCGCCGACGCGAGCGTCTTGCCACAGACCTCGCACTCGTTCTTCCTCGTGCGGTCGGGGAGCGGGTTGATGCCCACCATCCTCTGTTGCGTCGCTGCTGCTGCTGCTGCTGCTGCTGCTGCTGCTGCTGCTGCTGCTGCCGCTCTCCGCCTTCCTTTGGATCCTTTTTTTTCTCCAAGATTCGATGAGGTCAATGTTCGACGACAACTGACGTGACAGGGGGGTCCCAGTGACGTCATTCAATGACCTTCACCGCAAGGTGTGATTGGTTGCAGCTGATCTTGATTTTTGGGCCATGATCTTGATTGATGATCCTGACCTCTGCCTGCTCACATCAAGCAGCACCAGAACTTACCGCAGAGACTACTGCCGAGCCAGCCACGAGCCAGCAACGCGCCAGGCGCGTCCGCTTCAGACAAGCGACAAGGAGGAGGAAGTCGTGCTTCTGTATGATTTGCGAGTTCAACGACGCCGCTTGGGCCGACGGTCGCCGCCGCTGGGAGTGCCTCGCGTACGCTTGTGAGCGGCAGGTGTTGTCTCCGAGGCCGAGCTCGCCGAAGCGCCAGCGTCGTCTGCAGGTCGAAGGGGGTGCAAGGCCCTCTGTGGTGCTTGAGATTGCCAGCTTCTGTGAAGGTCTTGCCGCAGAGTTCGCACGAGTGCTCGCGCAGTCCTTCGTGCAAGGTCTTGATGTGCCTGCAGAGATGGCCAGCCTCCGTAAAGGCCTTGCCGCAGAGGTCGCACGGGTGCTCGCGCAGCCCTTTGTGCACGGCCTTGATGTGCTTGCGGAGGTGGTCTGCCCGTGTAAATGTCGTGCCGCAGAGGTCGCATGAGTGCTCGCGCACCCCTGCGTGCACGGCCTTGATGTGCCTACGAAGGCTGCCAGCCTCCGTGAAGGCCTTGCCGCATAGGTCGCACGAGTGTTCACGCAGTCCTTCGTGCACGGCCTTGATGTGCGTTCGGAGGCTGCCAGCACCCGTAAAGGCTTTGCCGCAGAGGTCGCACAAGTGCTCGCGCAGTCCTTCGTGCACGGCCTTGATGTGCCTGCGGAGATGGCCAGCCTCCGTAAAGGCCTTGCCGCAGAGGTCGCACGGGTGCTCGCGAAAGCCTTCGTGCACGGCCGAGATGTGCTTGCGGAGGCTGCCAGCTGCCGTAAATGTCTTGCCGCATAGGTCGCACGAGTGCTCGCGCAGTCCTTCGTGCAGGACCTTGATGTGCATGCGAAGGCTGCCAGCTTCCGTAAAGGCCTTGCCACAGAGATCGCACGAGTGCTCGCGCAGCCCTTCGTGCACGGCTTTGATGTGCTTGCGAAGGCTGCCAGCTCTCGTAAAGGCTTTGCCGCAGAGCTCACACGAGTGCTCGCGCAGGCCTTCGTGCACGGCCTTGATATGCGTCCGAAGGTGGTAAGCACCCGTAAAGGCCTTACCGCACAAGTCGCACGAGTACTCGCGCAGCCCTTCGTGCACAGCCTTGATGTGCGTGCGAAGATCCCCCGCTGCCGCAAAGGCTTTGCCGCAGAGCTCGCACAAGTGCTCGCGCAGGCCTTCGTGCACGGCTTTGATGTGCTTGCGAAGATTGGCAGCCTCCGCAAAGGCCTTGCCGCAGAGGTCGCACGAGTGCTCACGCAGCCCTTCGTGCACGGTCTTGATGTGCCTGCGGAGATGGCCAGCCTCCGTAAAGGCCTTGCCACAGAGATCGCACGAGTGCTCGCGCAGGCCTTCGTGGACGGCCTCGATGTGCTTGCGAAGATTGGCAGCCTCCGCAAAGGCCTTGCCGCAGAGGTCGCACGAGTGCTCACGCAGCCCTTCGTGCACGGCCTTCAGATGCTGCTTGAGTGAGCTCGCCGATGCGAGCGTCTTGCCACAGACCTCGCACTCGTTCTTCGTCGTGCGGTCGGGGAGCGGGTTGATGCCCACCATCCTCTGTTGCGTCGCTGCTAATGCTGCTACCGCTGCCGCCGCCGCTGCTGCTGCTGCTGCTGCTGCTGCTCCTGCTGCTGCTCTCCGCCTTCCTGAGGATCTTTTTTTTTCTCCAAGATTCGATGAGGTCAATATTCGACGACAACTGACGTGACATTGGGGTCCTAGTGACATCATTCAATGACCTTCACCGCAAGGTGTTCCAGCTGAACTGGATGATCCTGCCCTACCTGCTCACATCAAGCAACAACAGAACATACTGCCGAGCCGACTGCCGCGCCAGCCACGAGCCAACAACGTCCCAGGCGCGTCCGCTTCACGACGAACAAGGAGGAAGAAGCGCGACGTTGGTGTTATTTGCGAGTTCAACGACGCCGCTTGGGCCGACGGTCGCCGCCGCTGGGAGTGCCTCGCGTACGCTTGTGAGCGGCAGGTGTCGTCTCCGAGGCCGAGCTCGCCGAGGCACCAGCGTCGTCTGCAAGTCGTAAGGGTGCAAGGCCCTCAGGTGGCGCTTCAGATGGCCAGCTTTTGTGAAGGCCTTGTCGCAGAGGTCACACGAGTGCTCGCGCAGGCCTTCGTGCACGGTCTTGACGTGCGTCCGGAGATGGCCTGCCTGTGTGAAGGTCTTGTCGCAGAGATCGCACAAGTGCTCGCGCAGTCCTTCGTGCAAGGCCTTGATGTGCGTGCGGAGATGGCCAGCTGTCGTAAAAGCCTTGCCGCAGAGATCGCACATGTGCTCGCGCAGGCCTTCGTGCACGGCCTTGATGTGCTGCGTGAGGCTCTGCGCCGAGACAAGAGTCTTGCCGCAGAGCTCGCACGAGTGCTCGCGCAGCCCTTCGTGCACGGCCTTGATGTGCGTCCGGAGATGGCCAGCACCCGTAAAGACTTTCCCGCAAAGGTCACACGAGTGCTCGCGCAGCCCTTCGTGCACGGACCTGATATGCTTGCGGAGCGAGCCTGCCTCCGTAAAAGCCTTGCCGCAGAGGTCGCACAAGTGCTCGCGCAGTCCTTCGTGCACAGCCTTGATGTGCTTGCGGAGGTCACCCGACCGAGTAAAGGCCTTGCCACAAAGGTCGCACGGGTGCTCGCGCAGGCCTTCGTGCACGGCCTTGATGTGTTTGCGGAGATGGCCAGCTTGTGCAAAGGTCTTGCCGCACAGCTCGCACGAGTGCTCGCGCAGCCCTTCATGCACGGCCTTGACGTGCTGTCGAAGGTTGCCAGCTGTTGTGAAGGCCTTGCCGCACAGCTCGCACGAGTGCTCGCGCAGCCCTTCATGCACGGCCTTGATGTGCCTGCCAAGGTCGCCCGCCTGCGTGAAGGCCTTGCCGCAGAGGTTGCACGAGTGCTCGCGGAGCCCTTCGTGCACGGCCTTCAGATGCTGCTTGAGTTTGCTCGCCGACGAGAGCGTCTTGCCACAGACCTCGCACTCGTTCTTCCTCGTGCGGTCGGGGAGCGGGTTGATGCCCACCATCCTCTGTTGCGACGCTTCTGCTGCTTCTGCTGCTGCTGCTCTTGCTGCTGCTCCTCCTGCCGCTCTCCGCCTTCCTTTGGATCTTTTTTTCTCCAAGATTCGATGAGGTCAATGTTCGACGACAACTGACGTGACATTGGGGTCCTAGTGACATCATTCAATGACCTTCACCGCAAGGTGTGAAGGGTTGCAAATGATCTGGATGATTCTGCCCTGCCTGCTGACCTCAAGCAGCACCAGAACATGCTGCAGAGCCTACTGCCGAGGCCACGAGCCAGCAACGCGCCAGCGCGTCCGCTTCAAGCGACAAGGAAGAAGCGCGACTTTGGTATCTTTTGTGAGTTCAACGACGCCGCTTTGCTTGACGATCGCCGCCGCTGGGAGTGCCTCGCGTACGCTTGTGAGCGGCAGGTGTCGTCTCCGAGGCCGAGGTCGCCGAAGCGCCAGCGTCGTCTGCAAGTCGTAGGGGGTGCAAGGCCCTCAGGTGGCGCTTCAGGCTGTCAGCCCGTGCGAAGGTCTTGCCGCAGAGGTCGCACGAGTGCTCGCGCAGGCCTTCGTGCACGGCTTTGATGTGCTTACGGAGAGAGCCTGCCTCGGTAAATGTCTTGCCGCAGAAGTCACACGAGTGCTCGCGCAGGCCTTCGTGCACAGTCTTGATGTGCGTCCGAAGGCTGTCAGCAGTCGTAAAGGCCTTGCCGCAGAGGTCGCACGAGTGCTCGCGCAGTCCTTCGTGCACGGTCTTGATGTGCTGGCGAAGATTGCCAGCTTTCGTGAAGGTCTTGCCGCAGAGGTCGCACAAGTGCTCGCGCAGTCCTTCGTGCACGGTCTTGATATGCTGGCGAAGATGGGCAGCTGTCGTGAAGGCTTTGCCACAGAGCTCGCACAAGTGCTCACGGAGCCCTTCGTGCATAGCCTTGATGTGCGTGCGAAGGCTGCCAGTCTGCGTGAAGGCCTTACCGCAGAGGTCACACGAGTGCTCACGCAGCCCTTCGTGCACAGCCTTGATGTGCGTGCGAAGGCTGCCAGCCTCCGTGAAGGCTTTGCCGCAGAGGTCGCATGAGTGCTCGCGCACCCCTGCGTGCACGGCCTTGATGTGCCTTCGAAGGCTGCCAGCCTCCGTGAAGGCCTTGCCACAGAGGTCGCACAAGTGCTCGCGCAGGCCTTCGTGCACGGACTTGATGTGCCTACGAAGGCTGTCAGCTGCCGTAAAAGTCCTGCCGCAGAGGCCGCACGAGTGCTCGCGCAGTCCTTCGTGCACGGCCTTGATGTGCGTCCGAAGGCTGCTTGTCGCTGCGAACGTCTTGCCGCAGAGGTCGCACGAGTGCTCGCGCAGTCCTTCGTGCACGGACTTGATGTGCTGCGTGAGGCTCTGCGCCGAGACAAGAGTTTTGCCACAGAGCTCGCACAAGTGCTCGCGCAGGCCTTCATGGACGGCCTCGATGTGCGTGCGAAGGCCGCCAGCCTGCGTAAAGGTCTTGCCACAGAGGTCGCACGAGTGCTCGCGCAGTCCTTCGTGCACGGCCTTCAGGTGCTGCTTGAGTGAGCTCGCCGACGAGAGGGTCTTGCCACAGACCTCGCACTCGTTCTTCCTCCTGCGGTCGGGGAGCGGGTTGATGCCCACCATCCTCTGTTGCGTCGCTGCTAATGCCGCTGCCGCTGCCGCTGCTGCTGCTGCTGCTGCTGCTGCTGCCGCTCGCCGCCTTCCTTTGGATCTTTTTTTCTCCAAGATTCGATGAGGTCCATGTTCGACAACAACTGACGTGACATGGGGGTCCTTGTGACGTCATTCAATGACCTTCACCGCAAGGTGTGATTGGTTGCAGCTGATCTGGATGATCCTGCCCTGCCTGCTCACATCAAGCAACACCAGAGCCGACCGCTGAGCCCACTGCCGAGCCAGCAACGAGCCGGCAACGTGCCAGGCGCGTCCGCTTCACGACAAGCGACAAGGAGGAAGACGGCGTGACGCATGCGCACGCCCTCGGGCAGCGGCAGGTCCAGTGGCCCGCGTAACGCACACGTCGTCCGCTCGGCCCGTCCAGGGCGCGCCTCGCGCAGCGCCTCGAGAGCGCCTGCGCGGCGTGCTCGTGCACGATGCCCAGGCGCAGGCCGCGCCGGCCGAGCCGCGGCATTGGCGGCGGCCGCCGCGCCCGCCACGGCTGCCTGCCCGAGCGAGCGCCCACATCATCGGCTCGTCCGCGCACGTCCTCCAGGCGCTGCAGCACCGCCACGCGCGCCTCACCGCCGTGCGCCACGCCCACCGCATTCTCACGGGCATCGAACTGTTGCAAGAGCGCCGCGCGCACCCTCATCGGCCTCGGCCTCGGCCTTCGGACCGGCCGCCACCAGCGCCGCCTCGCACACAGCGCCGCCGACTTGCACACAGCCTTTGCTGCCGTCGAGAGAGCCGTTGAGAGAGCCGTTATGCTCGCATACCGTCGGCCTCGGAGTCGGCCTCGGGCCCAGTTGCCACCAGGAATTGGCCACAGACCACCCCGGAACAACTCGCGCAGAAAGGAGGCAAGCAAGCAAGCACTGCAGCAGCAGCAAAAGCAAAAGCAAGCAGCAGTCGCACAAGCTCGAGCTTGAGTTTGCTGGTGTCGCCTGTGGCACGGGCGCAACGAGCAACTACCTGACTGAGAGAGGCTCATGAGTCAATCGATCATGGTGGATCGTGCGGTTGTTAAAGGTTGGAGTCCTTGGGGTCCTGGACGAAAACAGCAGTCGGCAACGCAGAGTCGGCGTCAGTAATCGTCAGCGTCGGCGGCGGCGGAGGTGTGCTGCCTTAGAGCGAAAGTAGGCCACGGCCGCCAGCGCCACAGCGGCCGCAATACCCACGCCTGCGCCCAAGCCGCACCAAAGCGGCCGACCAGGTGCGTCCACGCCTGCATCAGAGCCGCCCGCCTCAGGTGGCGATGGCGGCGACGATGGCGTGGGCCGGTAGAGCGAGTCGGGAGGTTGGCGCCCATGTGTCGGGGAGTATGCCCCACCTGAAATAGCGGCGCCGTGGCCCCACTGGCCGTCGCGATTGGCGCCCCAGCAGCGGACTTGGCCGCCGGCCAAGCGCACGCAGGTGTGGGACCTGCCACAGCTGATCTCGACCGCCGTCCCCCTGGCACGCCATAGGCCACCTCGGGCAGCTCGGAGGCACCTTGCCACGCGTATCGCTCCTGTCAGAGCCCAGCCCAAGCTGGCCATAAGTCGTTCATGCCCCAACACTTGACCGTGGCGGCGTCCTTCGAGGATCACGCAGCTGTGCGAGTCCCCTACCGCGAGCTTGGCCGCGCGTCCGCCAACGCTCACGGCTGGAGGACGTGGCGTCTGCAAGCACCACGTCGTCCTCGTGAGGGCGCCCAGCGAGCCCTTGTAGTTGTGTCCCCAGCACTTTACCTCCCGCGTCTTGGCGAACAGCGCGCAGCCAAAGAAATCTCCAAACTGACGTCCTCGATCTCGTCGCCCATGTCGAGCGCCGGCAAGTTGTCCCATCTCGCCCAGTCGCCGCGGGTCTCGTTGTCGCCCAGGCCGAGCTGGCCCAAGTAATGCGCGCCCCAGCACTTGATCAGCCTTCGCCCTTCCAGCACCGCGCAAGTGATGTAATGAGCCAACTGCCCTGCACGGCCCTGCGCCCGTGCCGAGGTCCACGACGGTTGTCGCCCATCTCGCCCGGGTCGTCGCCGCGGTCCTCGGTGTCGCCCAGGCCGAGCTCGCCGATTCGTTCTTGCCCCAGCACTTGATGCGGCCGCTGGCGAACAGGGTGCACATGTGGAGCCACGTCGTGCCCTGCGCGCTGATTACCCGGTCCGTGCGTCCGAGCCGAGATCTGTCAGCGGCGCGTCCCTCGATGCTCACCAAGTACTTTCCCGGGTCTGCCGTGGCCGCATGTGTTTCCAGCACGAGCCCCAGCACTGCACGGCGCGTGCGGGCGGCGCAGTGCCGTCCACCAGGCACGTGGTTGTGGAGACCGCTGTAACCCTGGCCAGCTTGGAATGGAGCTGCGGTAGGCCGTTGCCCATCTCGCCTGGCTCGTCGCCAATATCGAAGCCGAAGACGGGGTCGTCCTCCTTTGCCAAGGATAGTTCTAGTCCCGCCCCAACAAACAGGGTGCCGTTCTCGTCGAGCACATAAGTGCGGCGCCGCCAGCCACCAGCGTCTGCCCACGGACGCAGCACCGCGAGCGGCAAGCACTGCCAGCAGCACCAGCACCAGCGCTGCAGCTGCAGCAGCGCCACCCCGAGGACGGGCTGATCTTTCACCATCTTGCTCTTCTTCCTGACCTGCAGTCTTGCGCGCCGGCTGCTCTCTCTCTCTCGCCGAGTTCAGGCTTTGTGCTCCAGCGTGCTGCTCTGCTCTTGAATCAAGCAAGATGGCCGCGACACACCCCCACCAAAAGAACGAACGCCCTCCGCAAGGACCAAAAGAACGAACGCTTGATCAACACATGGTGGCGTGCTGGTCCAAACTGGATCTTTGCCTACCATGCCTTTCCTCGCTCTCGACGTGACTCCAGCGTCAAGTGGCCTCAGGCCAACCCAATAACCTTGCGCGAAAAAGGAGGCAAGCAAGCAGCAAGCAAGCAGCAGCAGCACGCGACAGACGGATGGACGCCACAAGCGAACACGGGTACCGTGAGCCTGACTGACTGTAACCCCGGAAAATGCAAGCCGCTGCCTGCTTTCCCCTTCGCTCCGTGACCATCGCTGTGTGGACGGAGGTGCTCGCCCCGGACTACAAGCCACCTTCCTTCTCACGGTCCTCTCTTGCGCAGGCAGTACGGCTGGCGACTGGGCCAAGCCTCGCTGCATCGTACGTACGCGACTTCGTGACGGCCAAGCTGCCAGCCGTCGCCTCCTCGTCGAGACGACCTTGGAGCACCAGCGGTGCCTCGTGCGCTCGCTTCTGGGAGCGGCCAGCCGCAGCAGCAGCAGCAGCAGCAGCAGCAGCAGCAGGGAAAGCAAACGAACAGCGCTGGCTCTGGAGTCTCGCCCGACCAGCGACGAGACGAGCAGATGGAGACGCCGCGGCGGCTTGCAGCCTGGTCGTCACGCCAGGTCGCGGTCGCACGCGCAGAGGTTCTTGCCCGCGGCGGACCTTGATGAGCCTCTCCTTGTGCAAGTGTGGGCTGCGTCCAGACCGGGAAATCTGAACACGTAGTTTGCGTTCACGTTGCATTTGAATCCAGTTTTTGGAGGGGCAGTTTGCGGTCAAGTCCAAGTTGGTGCATGCACATGGACATTGAGGTTACAAGATCTGGCTCACTTTTTTGTAGTTACTAGACCTGGGTCTGTGAAGAGAAGCGCCACAAGAGATAGCTTGACTGTGTGGCATGCATGGACGGGGCTGCGATGCACACATGATGAGTAGAGTTTGGACTTGCAAAACTATCTTTTCACGACCCAGGGTCTCCGGCGTGCTGCGCAGAAAGCCATAGGAGACCCGGGGGAGGGAAACTTCGGTTTCTCTTAGCGACTGGCTGACGAGTGCGTCCGGCAAAGGCGAGTCGGGTGCAGACCCGATTCACCCGCCGCGGACGACGCACGATATCGGATTTATTTGGACCCACCCACCGTCCCTGGCCTTCGACGGCCGCTCTCCCGTAGTCCGATCGCCCTTACGAAGGCTCCGAGCCCGCCCGCCCGCGCGAGGCGGCGGCCGAGCCGAACCTAGTTCCCGTTCTTTACGTCTTCCTTCCGTCCCGCCTGCAGCAGCAGGCGGCACCTTACCAAGCGTAGGCGCCTCAGCAGTGGTTGATCCACCGTAGCCGAGGTGCCGCGCCAACGGGCGCTTCAGCCAGGAGCTGAAAGGAAACGCCCGAAGCCACACAGTTGCTAAACAGCAACGCACGAAGCCACATGGTTGCTAAACAGCAACGTACAAGGCCAAAATTTGCTAAACGCCAACGCCAAAGGCCAAATTTTGCTAAACCCCAACGCCGAAAATGCACGTGCATTCCAGGGGGGTATGGCGGGAAACATCCGAAAACCTCATAACAACAAAGGAGGAGTGTGCATGATTTACACAATTTCTTTCCTCCCCTACCCCCTGGCTGTGGGGGCGTTGGTGATGGGGCGTTGGTGAAGAGGCGTTGGTGTGCAGAAATGGCCCTTTTTTTCTGCATGGTTCTTGAAGATTACTTACGCCGAGTTAAGACTGGTCGCGAGGTTGACAGCAAGCTAGAGAGTTACCCAACGCCCACTTCGATGCCGAGTGGGGCTGCAGGGAGCACAGGCTGCCACCGGTATAAACCGAGGTCTTGCGCATGTGCCACCGCTGGTGGGGCGAGCGGCTCCTGGGTCGCCAGGAGCGCGCGCAATAGGTGCCGCTGGTGCTGGAAGATCGTCTCCACGAGGCGACGGCTGGCAGCGAGGCCGTCGAGTTGGTGCTTGTCGTAGTAGTCGCGCACGATGCGGCGGAGTGCGGGCCAGTCGCGGCCGTGCCACTGCCGTAGAGAGGACCGGGATGAGGAGCTTGTTGGAGCCAAGGGCGGCGTCGTACTTGTCATGCTTGGCCTTGCAAGCGGGCGGCCGCGACGGTTGGCAAAGAGCGCTCCGTGACAAAGCTCGTTGAGCTGATAGTGTTCACGGCAGTCACATCATGATGACCGGCTTGGCAGGTGCTTGCAAGGTAGCATGTACGTCGAGCGGAGGTTGTCGCTCACCCAAACTTCGGTGCGAGCGGTGCCTCCCAGCTTGTTGAGGTGCTTGCAGATGACGTCGCGGGCCGCGTTGTGGGCCACGGTGGCGGTGTTGACGTGCTTGCAGTGGAGCGCGTGGAACCAGTTGGCGCTCGGCTTGCGCATCTCGGTCGCGCCGCAGCCGCACGTGGTTGGACTGGACGCCAGATCGGGACGAGCTTGGCCGGTGCGCTTGCGGAGGTAGGCGAGCCAGAGCTTGTTGGGCCCTTTTTTCTTGTCGCAGCGCACGATGCCTTTGGCGTGCGACATGAAGAGATCACGACGAGGCCGAGACAGCACAGAGCAACAGGCATCGCCTTGCTGCTCGCAGGTCAAAGGCCGGATTGCTGGCTGGCAGCGTGATGCGCACGGCCTTCTCGCACAGGTTGCTGGCCATCTGGTGCACGTCTCAAGTGACGCGTATTCACCGTGCAGGGCCGCCCAGTCGCAGCAGTGGCGGTCCACTTGCTCGGGCGAGGCCTGGGCGCCTGCTAGAGCGATGCCGCACGCCCCACGTTGAAGCCGCAGAGGAAGGCGCTCTGCCGAGGCAAGACCGGCGTGGACCTGCGTCCGCTCGAGGCTTGAGGCATAGGTCCTCGCAGCAGCAGAAGCAGCACGGCCATGTTGCGCAACCGGGCCTGGAAGCAGAGCACGCTGGCCTGCAGCTAGCGAAAGGAGGAAGAGGAATCGCTCGCCAGCCGGGTAGTACAAGCGCCTGCACGCCGGTTGGAACGCGTTGCTTCGCGCTCGTCCTGCAGAATGCGCTTGTAGAGCAGGTAGCAGAGCGCGCCGATCGCGCTGTTGACGCCCACAACCCCGAGGATCGGGTTTTAGATGTGCTCGTTCGGCGCCTCGCCGAGGATAAACGTGCGATAGGCGAACAGGAGGCCGATGGGCACCCAGGCGAAGAGGGCGACGCTGCGAAAGGGTGTGCCCTTGCCGCAAGTCGCCAGAGCGACGAAGGAAGGAAAGGGTTGGCGCCCTCTCCTTGGCTGACCTCTCCAACGCGCGCCTACGCACGGCGCCTATCTCGATGTCAAGGTCCTCTCACGGGGGCCGCCGGCGCTCATGTGTTCGGAGCCTGCGTGCGCCCGACCAAGCTCTGGCTTTCGCGCGTATGGTACTATACGGTACCAGTACGGTACGGTACCCCGGTACCAGCACCGACGAGTGTTTTGTGCCAGCGAAATAAATAAAATTACATTTTAATCAATTCCGTTTTTTATTACAAATATAATTAATTTAATTTAATTTAAATCAATTAATTAAAATTAGATTTAATTAGATTTAGAAATCGAACTGGCCGAGGGCGGCTCTGGTACCAGCACGGTACCGTACTGGTACCGCACTGGTACCGCACTGGTGTACCGTAACGGTACCTTAGTACGGTACGGTACCGCGGTACCAGATGTGCAACCTGGTACGGTACCGGTACCGGTACCGGTACCGTACCGTATGTACCGAACCCTGGAGTGAGAAGAAGCGGGAGCGTGCGCGCGGCACATGGGCGCGAGCTGCTCTACGGCGCGGGATGCCGTGCAACAATGGCATGGGATCCGGCAGTGCACGAAGATCTTTGTCCTCCCGGCATGGCGCGCATGCTGCTGCTGCGCGGTATGGCGCCCACGGGGATGCATGTTCTCGGCCATCTGAATCTCCTCAACTGCTATGCGCTGAGCAGCCTTCCGGACGGCCTCAGCGTCGATGGCAACCTCATCCTCACTGGCTGTTCTGCGCTGGCCAGCTTGCCAGACGGCCTCAGCGTCGGGGCCCTCTACCTCGGTGGCTGCACTGCGCTGACAAGCCTGCCGGACAGCCTCAGCGTCGGTGGCAACCTCGTTCTCCACTACTGTTGCAACCTTACCAGCCTTGGCGACGGCCTCAGCGTCATCGTGGTGTCCTCGATCTTCACGATTGCTCGGCCCTGACCACCCTGCCGGCGAGCCTGATCAAGGTGAACGGCACGCTCAACCTGGGCTGGTGCACGAAGCTCACCAGCACCCGAGGGGCTCGTCGTGGATGGCGACCTGAACTTGGCCGGCTGCACGGCTCTGACGAGCTTGCCGACGAGCCTTCGCGTCAACGGTACGCTCGACCTGAGCCGGTGCACGGCGTTGGAGGCGCAGCACGAGGCGGACATGGAGGCCTTTCTGGTGGCGCTGCTGGAGATCATTGGGCCGAGCGGTGGTCTGAGCCTTGACGGGTGGACAACCATCCGCGAGCTGCCTGACTGCTACGCCGACATTGGTGGCGGGCTGTACCTGTCCGGGTGCACCGCCCTCACCCGTCTTCCTGAGGGCCTGCACGTGCATGGCGATCTGTGGCTCGGGGAGTGTACAGCGCTATGTCGTTTACCCGATGACCTTCGAGTGGATGGCTTGCTTTTCATCAAAGAATGCACGTCGCTCACGAGTCTCCCAGCCGGTCTTTGGGTCTCTGATGACCTCAACGCCTGGCAATGCACTTCTCTCACAAGCCTGCCGGAGGACCTGCATGTCGGTTGGCACCTTTATCTTGAGCAGTGCACGTCGCTGGAGAGTCTGCCAGCCAGCATTCTCGACTGGCCCGCAAACGAGGATGGCGGTCCGCACTACATCTACCTGGGCGGCTCGGGGCTATCGGCGGAGACGCTCGAGTGGCTTCGCGAGGCAGACGCGCCAGGTCTCCGTTTCCACGTCGACCTTCGGTGGTGGGATGGCCAGTCTGACGACGACTGAAGCAAGGCCTGGTTTTGCGAGCGCTGCAGAAGCTGCGGCGTTCTGGAGCAGCGAGGCTCAAGTGGAGGTCGTGGCTGTGCCAACGGAGGCCGACGACACGACGCTGGTGCGGTTCCTGTCGCGGCTGCGCGACGCCAAGGAGTTTGGCATCGCCGAGCCGCGCAAGGCGCTCGCCAAGCGCGTGGTCGATGTGCTCGACCTGCTGTCTGGCGACGACGAGCACGTGCGCGAGGAGCTGCTGCTTCGCATGAGTGACTCGCTGGACGCGTGCGGCGACAAGCCGGTCTGGGCGCTCAGCCAGATGCACCTGGTCGTGGAGGTCGCCAAGGCCCGGGAGAGCGCCGAGCAGCTGCGGACCTTGGGCGCAGGGTGATGCGGCTCATGGTCGTGCACGAGCACGCCAAGCGCAAGGTGGACTCGCTGCGCTGGGTGGACGACGTCTGCGTGTACCTGCGCTTCGAGATCGACCTGCGTGAGGCGCTCGACCTGCCCGTGGCGGCGACGGCCATGATCTTCCCAAGCTACATCGACGTGATGGACGAGGATCTGGAGGCGGCCAAGGAGGACGCGCTGGCCATCACGGACGCGCAATTCGAGGCGTGGCTCGCCGAGTGGCCCGAGTGGCAGCGGCACCAGCGGCACCAAGTTGTCGCCGAGCTGAGGTGGCAGGAGCTGGCCGAGATCAAGCGGCGGCAGAGCCTCCCCAAGCGCGTGAGTCGGCGTCTGAGCGAGCTGGTGAGCGTTACGGGCGACAAGGTGGTCGACCCGGTGACTCTCGATGGCGGCAAGAGGTGTGGAGCTTGAGGGACCTGCTGCGCCACTGGGAGCGCACGGGCCTGGACCTGCACAACGCGCCGGTGTCCGTCGAGCAGCTGCGCAGCGACCTCAAGCGGGTCGTTGCCTAACCAGATCAGTAGAAATGAAGAGTCCAAGAATCGTTTTGTCTGCTTGGCCACAAGCCAGCTCGGCGGTAGCGTCTAATCTCCGCCGACCTCGAGCGACTGCCGCCAAAGCGCCTAGCCGCTCCGCGAGATCCCACGCGAGATTTTCTGATTTTCGGTAAGCCATCCTTTTACAAATCCAGCTCGGGGTGCGCGCGAAAACGTGGGCTTTCCGACGAACGACCACGTCGGCAACGGCCCACAGCACGTCCTGGCAAACCATGGCGCCCGCCGTTGCTGTCGCCGGGCATGCATCTCACGTTGCTCGACCGTGCCACTCTACAGCGCCAAAAGCAAGATTGCCAGAGTGGCCCAGAGTACAAAAAATGCGTCATGATCGTGGACTGCGACGTTGCAGTCCTTCCAGATGACAACTCCCACACTGCACCTTGCGACAGTACGAGTACCAGTACTCGAGTACGGTACCGGTACTGATGTGAGTACCGGTACCAGTACCGGTATTGTACCGGTACCGTACCGGTATTGTACCGCGGTGCAGTTGTACCGGTACCGTACCGTACCTTCTCGCTTCTTGCACGTGCCGAGACTGGCAAACAGCCGGCGTGGCGCTGGCAGTGGTGGGTGGAGGAAGTGAAAGGCACACAGTCACAGACGAGGTGTGTGCGTTGCGGAGGGGCTTGCAACACGATGGCGGAGGGCGAACGGCGGCAGCAACAGCACCGGCAGGGTACGATGATCTGCCTGTCGCCCGGCGAGGCCGGGGAGCTGCTGTTGCGCGGCGAGGCGGTCGCGGAGTTCACGTGGACGGCGATTTCGTTCTTCGTGATTGCTCGGCCCTGACCAGCCTGCCAGACGGCCTTAGCGTGAGCGGCAACCTCAGCCTCACTGGCTGTTCTGCGCTGACCAGCCTGGGTGGCGGCCTCAGCGTCGGCGGCTTCCTCTACCTCTCTGGCTGTTCTGCGCTGACCAGCCTGGGTGACGGCTTCAGCGTCGGCGGCTACCTCAACCTCTCTGGCTGTTCTGCGCTGACCAGCCTTGGCGACGGCCTCAGCGTCGGCGGCAACCTCAGCCTCTCTGGCTGTTCTGCGCTGACCAGCCTTGGCGACGGCCTCAGCGTCGGCGGCAACCTCAGCCTCTCTGGCTGCGCGGCCCTACCAGCTTGCCCGCGAGCCTGAGCAAGGTCAACGGCTCGCTCGACCTGGTGGATTGCACGGAGCTCGCCAGCGTGCCTGAGGGGCTCGTCGTGGATGGCGACCTGCGCTTGACGGACTGCATAGCCCTGACAAGCTTGCCGACGAGCCTTCGCGTCATCTGCACGCTCGACCTGAGCCGGTGCACGGCGTTGGAGGCGCAGCACGAGGCGGACATGGAGGCCTTTCTGGTGGCGCTGCGGAGATCATTGGGTCAAGTGGTGGTCTGGGGCTTGGCGAGTGGACAACCATCTGCGAGCTGCCCAACTGCTACGCCGACATCGGTGGCCAGCTGAACCTGTCCGGGTGCACTGGCCTCACTCATCTTCCTGAGGGCGTGCACGTGCATGGCGATCTGGACCTTTGCAGATGCACAGCGCTACGTCGTCTGCCAGATGGGCTTCGAGTGGATGGCGAGCTTGACCTCACGGACTGCAGGTCGCTCACGAGTCTCCCAGCCGGTCTTTGGGTCTCTGATGACCTCAACGCCTGGCAATGCACTTCTCTCACAAGCCTGCCGGAGGACCTGCATGTCGGTTGGCACCTTTATCTTGAGCAGTGCACGTCGCTGGAGTCTGCCAGCCAGCATTCTCGACTGGCCCGCAAACGAGGATGGCGGTCCGCACTACATCTACCTGGGCGGCTCGGGGCTATCGGCGGAGACGCTCGAGTGGCTTCGCGAGGCAGACGCGCCAGGTCTCCGATTCTTCGTCGGCCTGGAGGCGACGAGTCTGACGACGAGACTGAAGCAAGGCCTGGTTTCGCGAGCGCTGCAGAAGCCGCGGCGTTCTGGAGCAGCGAGGCTCAAGTGGAGGTCGTGGCTATGCCACCGGGAGCCAATGATGCGACGCTGGTGCGGTTCTTGTCGCGGCTGCGCGACGCCAAGGAGTTTGGCATCGCCGAGCCGCGCAAGGCGCTCGCCAAGCGCGTGGTCGATGTCCTCGACCTGCTGCTGGCGACGACGAGCACGTGCGCGAGGAGCTGCTGCTTCGCATGAGTGACTCGCTGGACGCGTGCGGCGACAAGCCGGTCTGGGCGCTCAACCAGATGCATCTGGTTGTGGAGGTCGCCAAGGCCCGAGAGAGCGCCGAGCAGCTGCGGGATCTCGGGCGCAGGGTGATGCGGCTCATGGTCGTGCACGAGCACGCCAAGCGCAAGGTGGACTCACTATCGTGGGTGGACGACGTCTGCGTGTACTTGCGCTTCGAGATTGACCTGCGCGAGGCGCTCGACCTGCCGTGGCGGCGACGGCCATGATCTTCCCAAGCTACATCAACGTGACGGACGAGGATCTTGAGTCGGCCAAGGACGCCGCGCTGGCCATCACGGACGCGCAATTCGAGGCGTGGCTCGCCGAGTGGCCCGAGTGGCAGCGGCACGAGCGGCACCAAGTTGTCGCCGAGCTGAGGTGGCAGGAGCTGGCCGAGATCAAGCGGCGGCAGAGCCTCCCCAAGCGCGTGAGTCGGCGTCTGAGCGAGCTGGTGAGCGTTACGGGCGACGAGGTGGACGACCGGTGACTCGATGACGGCAAGAGCGTGTGGAGCTTGAGCGATCTGCTAAAGCACTGGGAGCGCACGGGCCTGGACCTGCACAACGCGCCGGTGTCCGTCGAGCAGCGCAGCGACCTCAAGCGGGTCGTTGCCTGACTGAGCCATCAGAAGAAATGAAAGAGTTTAAAGTTTCCCTTTTGCCTGCTTGGCCGCCCAGCTCGGCGCTAGCATCCAATCTACGCCGACCTCGAGCGACTGCCGCCAAACCACCTGGCGTCTCCGCGACCTCACGCCAGGCGGTTTGCGTCCAGGTGGCGTCATTCAATGACCTTCGCCGCAAGGCGTGATTAGTTGCGGCTAATCTGGCAGGCCCTGCCCTGCCTGCTGGCACCAAGTAGCACCAGAGCCTATCGCTCAGCCCACTGCCGAGCCAGCCACGAGCCAGCAACGCGCCAGGCGCGTCCGCTTCACGACAAGCGACAAGGAGGAAGAAGCGCGACGTTGGTGTCATTGGCGAGTTCAACGACGCCGCTTTGCTTGACGATCGCCGCCGCTGGGAGCGCCTCGCGTACGCTTGCGAGCGGCAGATGTCGTCTCCGAGGCCGAGGTAGCCGAAGCGCCAGCGTCGTCTGCGAGTCGTATGGGGTGCATGGCCCTCAGGTGGCGCTTCAGGCTGTCAGCCCGTGCGAAGGTCTTGCCGCAGAGGTCGCACGAGTGCTCACGAAGTCCTTCGTGCACAGCCTTGATGTGCGTCCGGCGGTGGCCAGCTGTCGTGAAGGTCATGCCGCACAGCTCGCACGAGTGCTCGCGCAGTCCTTCGTGTACGGCCTTGATGTGCGTGCGAAGGCTGCCAGCTGTCGTAAAGGTCTTGCCACAGAGCTCGCACGAGTGCTCGCGCAGCCCTTCGTGCACGGACCTGATGTGCCTGCGAAGATCGCCCGCTGCCGCAAAGGCTTTGCCGCAGAGCTCGCACGGGTGCTCGCGCAGCCCTTCGTGCACGGCCGTGATGTGCGTGCGGAGGTGGCCAGCCTGCGTGAAGGCCTTGCCGCACAGGTCGCACGAGTGCTCGCGCAGTCCTTCGTGCACGGCCTTGATGTGCCCGCGGAGATGGCCAGCGTGCGCAAAGGTCTTGCCACAGAGGTCGCACGAGTGCTCGCGCAGCCCTTCATGCACGGCCTTGATGTGCGCCCGGCGGTGGCCAGCTGTCGTGAAGGCCTTGCCACAGAGGTCGCACAAGTGCTCGCGCAGTCCTTCGTGCACGGACTTGATGTGCGTTCGAAGGCTGTCAGCTGCCGTAAAAGTCTTGCCACAGAGCTCGCACGAGTGCTCGCGCAGTCCTTCGTGCACGGCCTTGATGTGCGTGCGGAGGTTGCCAGCTCGGGTGAAGGTTTTGCCGCAGAGGCCGCACGAGTGCTCGCGCAGGCCTTCGTGCACGGCTTTGATGTGCTTACGAAGGCTGCCAGCCTCCGTAAAGGCCTTGCCACAAAGGTCGCACGAGTGCTCGCGCAGGCCTTCGTGCACGGTCTTGATGTGCGTCCGGAGGTTGTCTGCCCTCGCAAAGGCCTTGCCGCAGAGGTCGCACGAGTGCTCGCGCAACCCTTCGTGCACGGCTTTGATGTGCTTTCGAAGTGTGCTAGCTTGCGTGAAGGCCTTGCCGCACAGGTCGCACTCGATCTTCCTCCTGCGGTCGGGGAGAGGGTTGATGCCCACCATCCTCTGCTGCTACCGCTGCCGCCGCCGCTGCTGCTGCTGCTCTTGCTGCTCCTGCTGCTTGCTGCTCCGGCTCCTGCCACTCTCCGCTTTCTTTTGGATCTTCTTCGGATCTTTTTTCTCGTCTGGTGGATTCCAAGATCCGACGAGGTCAATGTTGACGATCAGCTAACGTGACATGAGGGTCTCAGTCACGTCATTTAATGACCTTTACCGCAAGGTGTGACTTGTTACAGCCGACCTGGATAGTCCTGCCCTGCCTGCTCACATCAAGCAGCACCCGAGCTTGCCGCTCAGCCCACTGCCGAGCCAGCCACGAGGCAGCAACGCGCCAGGCGCGTCCGGTTCACGACAAGCGACAAGGAGAAAGAAGTGCGACTTTAGTATCTTTCGCGAGTTCAACGACGCCGCTTTGCTTGATGATCGCCGCCGCTAGGAGCGCCTCGCGTACGCTTGCGAGCGGCAGATGTCGTCTCCGAGGCCGAGGTCGCAGAAGCCAACGTCGTCTGCGAGTTTGTAGGGGGTGCAAGGCTCTCAGGTGGCGCTTCAGATGGCCCGCCTCCGTAAGGCCTTGCCACAGAGGTCGCACGAGTGCTCGCGCAGTCCTTCGTGTACGGCCTTGATGTGCGTGCGAAGGCTGCCAGCTGTCGTAAAGGTCTTGCCACAGAGCTCGCACGAGTGCTCGCGCAGCCCTTCGTGCACGGACCTGATGTGCCTGCGAAGATCGCCCGCTGCCGCAAAGGCTTTGCCGCAGAGCTCGCACGAGTGCTCGAGCAGCCCTTCGTGCACGACCCTGATATGCCTCCAAAGGTTGGCAGCCTGTGCAAAGGCCTTGCCGCAGAGCTCGCACAAATGCTCGCGCAGGCCTTCGTGCACGGCCTTGACGTGCTTGCGGAGGTGGTGTGCCTGTGTAACGTTTTGCCACAGAGGCCACACGAGTGCTCGCGCAGTCCTTCGTGAACGGCCTTGATGTGCGTGCGGAGGCTGCCAGCCCGTGTGAAGCTTTGCCGCATAGGTCGCACGAGTGGTCGCGCAGGCCTTCGTGCACGGCCTTGATGTGCGTTCGCAGATCGCTGGCCTGCGCAAAGGCCCTGCCGCACAGGTCGCACAACTGCTCGCGCAGTCCTTCGTGCACGGTTTTGATGTGCGTGCGGAGGTGGCCAGCCTGCGTAAAGGCCTTGCCGCAGAGCTCGCACGAGTGCCCGCGCAGGCCTTCGTGCACAGCCTTGATGTGCCTGCGAAGGTTGCCTGTCTCTGTGAAGGTCTTGCCGCAGAGGTCGCACGAGTGCTCGCGCAACCCTTCATGCACGGCCTTGACGTGTGTGCGAAGATCGCCAGCTCGCGTAAAGGCCTTGCCACAAAGGTCGCACGAGTGCTCGCGCAGCCCTTCGTGCACGGCTTTGATGTGCTTACGGAGAGAGCCTGCCTCGGTAAAAGTCTTGCCGCAGAGGCCGCACGAGTGCTCGCAGCCCCTCGTGCACGGCCTTGATGTGCCTGCGAAGGTCGCCAGCCTGCGTAAATGTCTTGCCGCAGAGCTCGCACAAGTGCTCGCGCAGGCCTTCATGCACAGTCTTGATGTGCTTGCGGAGGCTGCCAGCTTCTGTGAAGGCCTTGCCGCACAGGTCGCACGAGTGCTCGCGTCCTTCGTGCACGGCCTTGATGTGCGTGCGGAGATGGCCAGCCTTTGTAAAGGTCTTGCTGCAGAGGTCGCACGAGTGCTCGCGCAACCCTTCGTGCACGGCTTTGATGTGCTTTCGAAGTGCTAGCTTGCGTGAAGGCCTTGCCGCACAGGTCGCACTCGATCTTCCTCCTGCGGTCGGGGAGAGGGTTGATGCCCACCATCCTCTGCTGCTACCGCTGCCGCCGCCGCCGCTGCTGCTGCTCTTGCTGCTCCTGCTGCTTCTGCTGCTCCGGCTCCTGCCACTCTCCGCTTTCTTTTGGATCTTCTTCGGATCTTTTTTCTCGTCTGGTGGATTCCAAGATCCGAGGAGGTCAATGTCTGACGATCAGCCAACGTGACATTAGGGTCCTTGTGACGTCATTCAATGACCTTCACCGCAAGGTGTTACTTGTTGCAGCAGATCTGGCTGGCCCTGACCTGCCTGCTGACCTCAAGCAGCACCACAACATGCTGCAGAGCCTACTGCCGAGCCAGCCACGAGCCAGCAACGCGCCAGGCGCGTCCGCTTCACGACAAGCGACAAGGAAGAAGAAGCGCGACTTTAGTATCTTTCGCGAGTTCAACGACGCCGCTTTGCTTGATGATCGCCGCCGCTAGGAGCGCCTCGCGTACGCTTGCGAGCGGCAGATGTCGTCTCCGAGGCCGAGGTCGCAGAAGTGCCAACGTCGTCTGCAAGTCGTAGGGGGTGCAAGGCCCTCAGGTGGCGCTTCTACATCCCCCCCGTGTGTGCACTTGCCGCACAGGTCGCATGAGTGCTCGCGCAGCCCCTCGTGCACGGCCTTGATGTGCGTGCGGAGATGGCCAGTTGCCGTAAAGGCCTTGCCACAGAGGTCGCACGAGTGCTCGCGCAACCCTTCGTGCACGACCTTGATATGCTGCGCGAGGCTCTGCGCCGAGACAAGAGCCTTGCCGCAGAGCTCGCACGAGTGCTCGCGCAGGCCTTCGTGCACGGCTTTGATGTGCCTGCGGAGGTGGCCAGCTGTCGTAAAAGTCTTGCCGCAGAGGTCGCACGAGTGCTCGCGCAGGCCTTCGTGCACGGTCTTGATGTGCGTCCGGAGATGGCCAGCCTCGGTAAAAGTCTTGCCGCAGAGGTCGCACGAGTGCGCGCAGCCCCTCGTGCACGGTTTTGATGTGCGTGCGAAGGCCGCTCACTTGCGTGAAGGCCTTGCCGCACAGGTCGCACAAGTGCTCGCGCAGTCCTTCGTGCACGGCCTTGATGTGCCTGCGGAGATGGCCAGCCTCCGTAAAGGCCTTGCCACAAAGATCGCACAAGTGCTCGCGCAGGCCTTCGTGCACGGTCTTGATGTGCGTCCGGAGATGGCCAGCCTTTGTAAAGGTTTTGCCGCAGAGGTCGCACGAGTGCTCGCGCAACCCTTCGTGCACGACCTGGATATGCTGCGCGAGGCTCTGCGCCGAGACAAGAGCCTTGCCGCAGAGCTCGCACGAGTGCTCGCGCAGGCCTTCGTGCACGGCCTTGATGTGCGTGCGGAGATGGCCAGCCTCCGTAAAGGCCTTGCCGCACAGGTCGCACGAGTGCTCACGCAGCCCTTCATGCACAGCATTGATGTGCCTGCGGAGATTGCCCGCCTCTGCAAAGGTCTTGCCACAGAGCTCGCACGAGTGCTCACGCAGCCCTTCGTGCACGGTTTTGATGTGCTTGCGAAGGTTGTCAGCTGCCGTAAAGGCTTTGCCGCACAGGTCGCAGGAGTGCTCACGAAGGCCTTCATGCACGGTCTTGATGTGCCTGCGAAGGCTGCCAGCCTCCGTAAAGGCCTTGCCGCACAGGTCGCACGAGTGCTCGCGCAGTCCTTCGTGGACGGCCTTGATGTGCTTGCGGATATCTCCAGCTTGCGTGAAGGTCTTGCCACAGAGCTCGCACGAGTGCTCGCGCAGCCCTTCGTGCACGGCCTTCAGATGCTGCTTGAGTTTGCTCGCCGACGCGAGCGTCTTGCCGCAGAGCTCACACTCGTACTTCCTCCTGCGGTCGGGGAGAGGGTTGATGCCCACCATCCTCTGCTGCGTCGGTGCTGCTGTTGGTGCTGCTGCTGCTGCTCCTGCTGCTGCTGCCGCCGCCGCTGCTGCTGCTGCTCCTGCTGCCGCGCTCCGCTTTGGATCTTTTTTCTCTCTGCTTCGGATCTTTTTTTCTCGTCTGGTGGATTCCAAGATCCGTCGAGGTCAATGTTCGACGACAACTGACGTGACATTGGGAACCCGGTGACATCATTTAATGACCTTTGCCGCAAGGTGTGATTGGTTGCAGCTGATCTGGATGATCCTGCCCTGCCTACTGCAGTCCAGCAGCACCAAAACATGCTGCCGAGCCTACTGCCGAGCCAGCCACGAGCCAGCAACGCGCCCGGCGCCAGCGTCGTCTGCAAGTCGTAAGGGGTGCAAGGCCTTCAGGCGGCGCTTCAGGTGGCCAGCTTCTGTGTGGGTCTTGCCGCAGAGCTCGCACGAGTGCTCGCGCAGTCCTTCGTGCACGGCCTTGATGTGCGAGCGGACGTGGCCAGCCTCCGTAAAGGCCTTGTCGCACAGCTCGCACAAGTGCTCGCGAAGGCCTTCGTGCAGGGCTTCAGATGCTGTCGCTTGAGTTTGCTCGCCGACGCGAGCGTCTTGCCACAGACCTCGCACTCGTTCTTCCTCCTGCGGTCGGGGAGCGGGTTGATGCCCACCTTCCTCGGTGTACGCCGTCACACAAGCTTGCTCGCAAGAGTGCAAGCAGGACGGCAAGTTCTGGCGTCGCCTGCCGCCACGACAAGGCGTTCTTTCTTGTCGCAGCGCACGGTGCCTTTGGCGTGCGACATGAAGAGACCACGACGGCCGAGACAGCACAGAGCAACAGGCATCGCCTTGCTGCTCGCAGTCAAAGGCCGGATTGCTGCTGGCAGCGTGATGCGCGCGGCCTTCTCGCACAGGTTGCTGGCCATCTGGTGCACGTCTCAAGTGACGCGTATTCACCGTGCAGGGCCGCCCAGTCGCAGCAGTGGCGGTCCACTTGCTCGGGCGAGGCCTGGGCGCCTGCTAGAGCGATGCCGCACGCCCCACGTTGAAGCCGCGGAGGAAGGCGCTCTGCCGATGCAAGACCGGCGTGAACCTGCGCCCGCTCGAGGCTTGAGGCATAGGTCCGCGCAGCAGCAGCAGCAGCAGCACGGCCATGTTGCGCAACCGGGCCTGGAAGCAGAGCACGCTGGCCTGCAGCAAGCGAAAGGAGGAAGAGGAATCGCTCGCCAGCCGGGTAATACAAGCGCCTGCACGCCGGTTGGAACGCGTTGCTTCGCGCACGTTCTCCTACAGGATGCGCTTGTAGAGCAGGTAGCAGAGCGCGCCGATCGCGCTGTTGACGCCCACAACCCCGAGGATCGGGTTGTAGATGTGCTCGTTCGGCGCCTCGCCGAGGATAAACGTGCGATAGGCGAGCAGGAGGCCGATGGGCACCCAGGCGAAGAGAGCGACGCTGCGAAAGGGTGTGCCCTTGCCGCAAGTCGCCAGAGCGACGAAGGAAGGAAAGGGTTGGCGCCCTCTCCTTGGCTGACCTCTCCAACGCGCGCCTACGCACGGCGCCTATCTCGATGTCAAGGTCCTCTCACGGGGGCCGCCGGCGCTCGTGTGTTCGGAGCCTGCGTGCGCCCGACCAAGCTTAGGCTTTCGCGCGTATAGTACTACACGGTACCAGTACGGTACGGTACCCCCGGTACCAGCACAGACGAGTGTTTTGTGGCAGCGAAATAAATAAAATTACATTTTAATCAATTCCGTTTTTTATTACAAATATAATTAATTTAATTTAATTTAAATCAATTAATTAAAATTAGATTTAATTAGATTTAGAAATCGAACTGGCCGAGGGCGGCTCTGGTACCAGCACGGTACCGCACTGGTACCGCACTGGTGTACCGTAACAGTACGTAGTACTGGTACGTACCAGTGTGGCACATTTTCTGCAACACCTAGTCACTCCTCCTAATGCGCGTGGTTTTTAATTGGGGAAAATTGATTCTCCATCTTGGCGCCTATGAAATACGCTGGTGCGGGTAACTGTTGCACTAAATAAGGCAAGCAGAGTATGTTTTTGCTCATGCTCGTCCTCTTGGTAGAAGCCAATAGAGAGGCTGGGAGTTTCCATGTGGCCTGGAGAGGTGACACCACGGCCTCGACACCTCCTCCTTTGTCGCGATCGGTGCGCATTGGGCCTCGGGAGCTCCAGCGTTTGAAAGTTCAAAGATGATCGAAGTGCGAGCTGTTGAATATTTAGACTCGGCTGTTTGGCAAAGCTGTAGCACTTTCTTTTGATAGGGAATAAAGCAGGCGCAGAAACTTCTAGGGTTTATTCTGACTTTAGGTTAGCCTCCATCTAGGTGTAGCAGATAATGTGCCGCACTGGTACCTTAGTGCGCTACGGTACCGCGGTACCAGATGTGCAACCTGGTACGGTA
Source organism: Thraustochytrium striatum (assembly GCA_022244645.1). NCBI lineage: Eukaryota > Bigyra > Thraustochytrida > Thraustochytriidae > Thraustochytrium > Thraustochytrium striatum. The sequence continues at coordinate 59,067 of JACDIV010000106.1, read as the reverse complement.
CCGGTACCGGTACCGGTACCGTACCGTATGTACCGAACCCTGGAGTGAGAAGAAGCGGGAGCGTGCGCGCGGCACATGGGCGCGAGCTACTCTACGGCGCGGGATACCGTGCAACAATGGCATGGGATCCGGCAGCGCACGAAGATCTTTTGTCCCGCCGGCATGGCGCGCATACTGCTGCTGCGCGGTATGGCGCCCACGGGGATGCATGTTCTCGGCCATCTGAATCTCCGCGACTGCTCGGCCCTGACCAGCCTGCCAGACGGCCTTAGCGTCGACGGCGATCTTGATCTCTGCGACTGCTATGCGCTGACCAGCCTGGGCGACGGCCTTAGCGTCGGCGGCTTCCTCTGCCTCTCTGGCTGTTCTGCGCTGGCCAGCTTGCCAGACGGCCTCAGCGTCGGCGGCGGCCTCGGCCTCTCTGGCTGTTCTGCGCTGACCAGCCTCCCGGCGAGCCTGATCAAGGTGAACGGCACACTCGTCCTGGCGGGCTGTTCTGCGCTGACCAGCCTGCCGGACAGCCTTAGCGTCAGCGGCGACCTCGAACTCGAGGGCTGCTCTGCGCTGACCAGCCTGGGCGACGGCCTTAGCGTCAGCGGCGGCCTCCACCTCACTGACTGTTATGCGCTCACGAGCCTGCCAGACGACCTTCGCGTGAGCGACGGCCTCAGCCTCTCTGGCTGTTCTGCGCTGACCAGCCTGGGCGACGGCCTTAGCGTCGGCTGCGACCTCGACCTCACTGGCTGCTCTGCGCTGACCAGTTTGGGCGACGGCCTCAGCGTCGGCGGCGACCTCGAACTCACTGGCTGCTCTGCGCTGACCAGTTTGGGCGACGGCCTCAGCGTCGCGGCGACCTCGAACTCGAGGGTTGCGAGAAGCTGACCAGCGTGCCCGAGGGGCTTGTCGTGGATGACGACCTGAACTTGGCCGGCTGCACGGCTCTGACGAGCTTGCCGACGAGCCTTCGTGTCAGTGGCACGCTCTACCTGGACGAGTGCACGGCGTTGGAGGCGCAGCACGAGGCGGACATGGAGGCCTTTCTGGTGGCGCTGCTGGAGATCATTGGGCCGAGCGGTGGTCTGAGCCTTGACGGTGACAACCATCCGCGAGCTGCCTGACTGCTACGCCGACATTGGTGGCGGGCTGTACCTGTCCGAGTGCACCGCCCTCACTCGTCTTCCGGAGGGCCTACACGCGTGGCAGTCTGAGTCTCAACAGGTGCACCAGGCTACGCCGTTTACCCGATGGCCTTCGAGTGGATGGCTTGCTTTTCATCAAAGAATGCACGTCGCTCACGAGTCCTGCCAGCCGGTCTTCAGGTCTCTGGTCACCTCGTCGCCAGGCAATTTTCTCTCTCGCAAGCCTGCCGGAGGACCTATTCGTCGGGAGGGAGCTCGTGCTTGAGCAGTGCACGTCGCTAGAGAGTCTGCCGGCCAGCATTCTCGAGTGGCCGCTGCGCGGGAATGGCGACCTGCACGACATCTACCTGGGCGGCTCGGGGCTCTCGGCGGAGACGCTCGAGTGGCTTCGCGAGGCAGATGCGCCTGGAGTGCGCTTCCACGTCGACCTTGGAGGCGACCGGGCTGACGACGAGGAGGCTGGAGCAAGGCCCTGTTTCGCGAGCGCTGCAGACGCCGCGGCGTTCTGGAGCGGCGAGGCTCAAGTGGAGGCCGTGGCTATGCCACCAACGGCCGACGACGCGACGCTGGTGCGGTTCTTGTCGCGGCTGCGCGACGCCAAGGAGTTTGGCATCGCCGAGACGCGCAAGGCGCTCGCCAAGCGCGTGGTCGATGTGCTCGAGCTGCTGTCTGCCGACGACGAGCACGTGCGCGAGGAGCTGCTCTTGCGCATGAGCGACTCGCTGGACGCGTGCGGCGACAAGCCGGTCTGGGCGCTCAACCAGATGCACCTGGTCGTGGAGGTCGCCAAGGCCCGGAGAGCGCCGAGCAACTGCGGGACCTTGGGCGCAGGGTGATGCGGCTCATGGTCGTGCACGAGCACGCCAAGCGCAAGGTGGACTCGCTGCGCTGGTGGACGACGTCTGCGTGTACCTGCGCTTCGAGATCGACCTGCGCGAGGTGCTGAACCTACCCGTTGACGCCACGGCCATGATCTACCCGAGCTACATCAAGACGAGGACGCCGAGCTGGAGGCGGCGAGGACGCCGCGCTGGCCATCACGGACGCGCAGTTTGAGGCGTGGCTCGCCGAGTGGCCCGAGTGGCAGCGGCACCAGCGGCACCGAGTGGTCGCCGAGCTGAGGTGGCAGGAGCTGGCCGAGATCAAGCGGCGGCAGAGCCTCCGCAAGCGCGTGAGCCGGCGTCTGAGCCGGCTGGTGAGCGTCGTGGGCAACAAGGTGGTCGACCCGGTGACTCTCGATGGCGGCAAGAGCGTGTGGAGCTTGAGCGACCTGCTAAAGCACTGGGAGCGCGCGGGCCTGGACCTGCACAACGCGCCGGTGTCCCTCAAGCAGCTGCGCAGCGACCTCAAGCGCGTGGTCGCCTGAGCAACCAGAAGAAATGAAGAGAGTTCAAGAATTGTTTTGTCTGCTTGGCCGCCCAGCTCGGCGGTAGCATCCAATCTACGCCGACCTCGAGCGACTGCCGCCAAACCACCTGGCCTCTCCGCGACCTCACGCCAGGCGGTTTGCGTCCAGGTGGCGTCATTCAATGACCTTCGCCGCAAGGCGTGATTAGTTGCGTGATTAGTTGCGGCGAATCTGGCTGGCCCTGCCCTGCCTGTTGGCACCAAATAGCACCAGAGCCTATCGCTGAGCCCACTGCCGAGCCAGCCACGAGCCAGCAACGCGCCAGGCGCGTCCGCTTCACGACAAGAGACAAGGAGGAAGAAGCGCGACGTTGGTGTCATTTACGAGTTCAACGACGCCGCTTTGCTTGACGATCGCCACCGCTGGGACTGCCTCGCGTACGCTTGCGAGCTGTAGATATCGTCTCCGAGGCCGAGGTCGCCGAAGCGCCAACGTCGTCTGCAAGTTGTAGGGGTGCAAGGCCCTCAGGTGGCGCTTCAGATGGTTTGCCTGCGTGAAGGATTTGCCGCACAGCTCGCACGAGTGCTCGCGCAGCCCTTCGTGCACGGCCTTGATGTGCTTGCGGAGAGTGCCCGCCTCTGCAAAGGTCTTGCCACAGAACTGGCACGAGTGCTCACGCAGCCCTTCATGCACAGCCTTGACGTGCCTGCGGAGAGTGCCCGCCTTTGCAAAGGTCTTGCCGCAGAGGTCGCACGAGTGCTCACGCAGCCCTTCGTGCACGGTTTTGATGTGCTTGCGAAGGTTGTCAGCTGCCGTGAAGGCTTTGCCGCACAGGTCGCAGGAGTGCTCGCACAGTCCTTCGTGCACAGTCTTGATGTGCTTGCGGAGGTTGCTAGCCTGCGTGAAGGTCTTGCCGCACAGGTCGCACGAGTGCTCGCGCAGGCCTTCATGCACGGTCTTGATGTGCCTGCTAAGGTCGCCCGCTTTCGTGAAGGCCTTGCCGCACAGGTCGCACGAGTGCTCGCAAAGGCCTTCATGCACAGTCTTGATGTGCTTGCGGAGGTTGCTAGCCTGCGTGAAGGCCTTGCCGCACAGGTCGCACGAGTGCTCGCGCAGTCCTTCGTGTACGGCCTTGATGTGCCTGCGAAGGTTACCTGTCTCCGTGAAGGATTTGCCGCAGAGGTCGCACGAGTGCTCGCGCAGGCCTTCGTGCACGGCCTTGATGTGCTCGCGGAGGTGGGTTGCCCGCGCAAAGGCCTTGCCACAGAGCTCGCACGAGTGCTCGCGCAGTCCTTCGTGTACGGCCTTCAGATGCTGTTTGAGTGTGCTCGCCGACGCGAGCGTCTTGCCACAGACCTCGCACTCGTTCTTCCTCGTGCCGCCGGGGAGAGGGTTGATGCCCACCATCCTCCGTTGCGTCGCTGCCGCTGTCGGTGCTGCTTCTGCTGCTCCTGCTGTTCCTGCTGCTGCTGCTGCTGCTGCTGCTGCTGCTGCGCTGCTGCTGCTGCTGCTGCGCTGCTGCTGTTCCTGCTGCTGCTCGAGCTGCTGCTGCTCTTGCTCCTGCTCCTGCTGCTGCTCGAGCCGCTGTTGCTGCTGCTTCTGCTGCTTCTGCTGCTCTCCACTTCGGATCTTTTTTTTCCTCTTCGGATCTTTTTTCTCGCGTCTGGTGATTCCAAGATCCGTCGAGGTCAGTCTTCAACGATTAAGTAACGTGACATGGGGTCTCAATCACGTCATTTAATGACCTTTACCGCGAGGTGTGTGACTTGATGCAGTTGATCTGGATGATCCTGCCCTGGTTGCTGACACCAAGTAGCACCAGAACTTCCTGCCGAGCCTTCTGCCGAGCCAGCCACGAGGCAGCAACGCGCCAGGCGCGTTCGCTTCACGACAAGCGACAAGGAGGAAGAAGCGCGACGTTGGTCATTTGTTTGCGAGTTCAACGACGCCGCTTTGCTTGACGATCGCCGCCGCTGGGAGCGCCTCGTGTACGCTTGCGAGCGGTAGATGTCGTCTCCGAGGCCGAGGTCGCAGAAGCGCCAGCGTCGTCTGCAAGTCGTAGGGGGTGCAGCGCCCTCAGGTGGCGCTTCAGGCTGTCACCCCGTGTGAAGGTCTTGCCGCAGAGCTCGCACGAGTGCTCGCGCAGCCCTTCGTGCACGGCCTTGATGTGCTTGCGGAGAGAGCCTGCCTCGGTAAAACTCTTGCCGCACAGGTCGCACGAGTGCTCGCGCAGGCCTTCGTGCAGGACCTTGATGTGCGTCCGGCGGTGGCGAGCTGTCGTGAAGGTCATGCCGCACAGGTCACACGAGTGCTCGCGCAGCCCTTCGTGCACGGCCTTGATGTGCGTGCGGAGGTGGCCAGCCTGCGTAAAGGCTTTGCCACAGAGCTCGCACGAGTGCTCGCGCAGGCCTTCATGCACGGCCTTGATGTGCGCCCGGCGGTGGCCAGCTGTCGTGAAGGCCTTGCCACAGAGCTCGCACGAGTGCTCGCGCAGCCCTTCATGCACGGCCTTGATGTGCGCCCGGCGGTGGCCAGCTGTCGTGAAGGCCTTGCCACAGAGATCGCACGGGTGCTCGCGCAGGCCTTCGTGCACAGACTTGATGTGCGTTCGAAGGCTGTCAGCCGCCGTAAAAGTCTTGCCGCAGAGGCCGCACGAGTGCTCGCGCCGGCCTTCGTGCACGGCCTTGACGTGCCTTCGGAGGCTGCTTGTCTCTGCGAAGGTCTTGCCGCAGAGGTCGCACGAGTGCTCGCGCAGGCCTTCGTGCACGATCTTGATGTGCGTCCGGAGGTTGTCTGCCCTCGCGAAGGCCTTGCCGCACAGGTCGCACGAGTGCTCGCGCAGCCCTTCGTGCACGGCCTTCAGATGCTGCTTGAGTTTGCTTGCCGATGCGAGCGTCTTGCCACAGACCTCGCACTCGTTCTTCCTCCTGCGGTCAGGGAGAGGGTTGATGCCCACCATCCTCTGCTGCTACCGCTGCCGCCGCCGCCGCCGCTGCTGCTGCTGCTCTTGTGCTCCTGCTGCTTCTGCTGCTCCTGCTGCTGCTCTTGCTGCCGCTCTCCACTCTGGATCTTTTCTCTTTGGATCTTTTTTTTTCTCGTCTGGTGGATTCCAAGATCCGACGAGGTCAATGTTTGACGATCAGCTCACGTGACATGGGGGTCTCAGTCACGTCATTTAATGACCTTTACCGCAAGGTGTGACTTGTTGCAACAGATCTGGCTGGCCCTGACCTGCCTGCTGACCTCAAGCAGCACCAGAACTTACCGCAGAGCCTACTGCCGAGCCAGCCACAAGCCAGCAACGCGCCAGGCGCGTCCACTTTACGACGAGAGACAAGGAAGAAGAAGCGCGACTTTGATGTCAGGTCGCCCAAGCGCCACTGTCGTCTGCAAGCCGTAACGGGGCTGCAAGCAAGCCAGACCGTCAGAGTGCGCTTCAGACTATCTGCGTGCGAGAAGGCCTTGCCGCAGAGGTCGCACGAAAGCTTGCGCAAGTTCATCCGCGCGACTGCGCTGCGGACGCAGCCAGTCAATCGGCCGCAACTCGAAAAAAGCAGAGCGGAGTAGCCGCCAGTGCCTTGCGCCGCTGCGGCCGCGCACCCGGCGCCGAGCGGAGCCATGCCGGCGTGGCGCTTGCGCACGCCCTCGGACAGCTGCAGGTCCAGCGGCGCGCGTAACGCACAGTTTTTTCGTCCGCGCGGCCCGGCCAGGGCGCGCCTCGCGCAGCGCCTCGAGAGCGCCTGCACGGCGTGCTCGTGCACGATGCTCAGGCGCAGGCCGCGCCGGCCAAGCCGCGGCATTGGCGGCGGCCGCCGCGCCCGCCGCGCGGCTGGCTGCCCGAGCGAGAGCGCCCACATCAGCTCGACCGCGCACGTCCTCTAGACGCTGCAGCACCGCCTCGCGCGCCTCGCCGCCGTGCGCCACGCCCACCGCATTCTCACGGCATTGAGCTGTTGCAAGAGCGTCGCGCGCACACCCTCATCGGCCTCGGGTCTCGGCCTTCGGACCGGCCGCCGCCAACGCCGCCTCGCACACAGCGCCGCCGCCTTGCACACAGCCTTTGCTGCCGTCGAGAGAGCCGTTGAGAGAGCCGTTATGCGCACCGTCGGTCTCGGAGTCGGTCTCGGAGTCGGCCTCGGAGTCGGCCTCGGGCACAGCTGCCGCCAGGAATTGACACCTCAGACCACCCCCAGAAAACTCGCGCAAGAAGGAGGCAAGCAAGCAAAAGCACAGCAGCACCAGCAGAGCCAGCAGCACCAGCACCAGCAGCAGACGGACGGACGCCGCGATAGAAGGTACACCAGTACCGTGAACCTGACTAACCGTGCACCTGACCAACCGTGCCCCTGGAAACGCAGGCCGCTGGCCCTGCTTGCCCTTCGCTCCGTGACCATCGCTGTGGTGGACGGAGGTGCTCGCCCGGACTACTACAAGCCTCCTTCCTTCCTCGCGGCCCTCTCTTCGGCAAGCGGTACGGCTGGCGACTGGGCCAAGCCTCGCTGCATCGTACGTACGCGACTTCGTGACGGCCAAGCTGCCAGCCGTCGCCTCCTCGTCGAGACGACCTTCGAGCACCAGCGGTGCCTCGTGCGCTCGCTCCTGGCGGCCCAGCAGCAGCAGCAGCAGCAGCAGGGAAAGCACCAGCACCAGCAGCGAACAGCGCTGGCTCTGGAGTCTCGCCCAACCGGCGACGAGACGAGCAGATGGAGACGTCGCGGCGGCTTGCAGCCTGGTCGTCACGCCAGGTCGCGGTCGCACGCGCAGAGGTTGCTTGCCCGCGGCGGACCTGAGATGAGCCTTGATTAGAGATGAGCGCCTTGTGCAAGTGTGGGCTGCGTCCAGACCGGGAAATCTGAACACGTAGTTTGCGTTCACGTTGCATTTGAATCCAGTTTTTGGAGGGCAGTTTGCGGTCAAGTCCAAGTTGGTGCATGCACATGCACACTGAGGTCACTGAGGTTACAAGAATCCCGCGCGCTGGTACGTTGCAGCAAGTACCAAACCTGGGTCTGTGAAGAGAAGCGCCACAAGAGATGACATGACTGTGTGGCATGCATGGACGGGGCTGCGATGCACACATGATGACGTAGAGTTTGGACTTGCAAAACGCGGACTTGCAAAACGCGCTCGTGGCCTGACTGAGCAAAGAGGGGGTGCACCGATACCGTCCTGGCTGTGTCCCAGGCACATGCTGATGAAGATGATGCCTGCCGCTGCAGTGCCAGAACGAAAGGAGGTGGTCGCGGCAGAACGAGGTGGGTGGTGGGCGGTGGTCTCGTCAGCGACAATGGCCGAGAGCAACGAAGAGAGTGGGCAGCAGCGCGCTGTGACGCGGAGGAGTCTCGTCAGGTCGGCCAGAGGCCTTGCAGCGGCCGTGGGCAAGAGGCTGTCCCTGAAGGGCAAGGGAACAGGTCCGCCGGACAACAAGATCGTGCGGTATGGCGGGGTGTCGGTGCGCTTCCTGCAAAAGGTGCGCGACGACATCCTGGACGGCAGCTATGGCGTCGACCTGTTTGTGCTCAAGCGCAGCGTGGAGGTGAAAGGCAAGACCATCGCCGAGGGCACCACGGCGCGACGCCGTAGAGCCAACAACTACCGCGTGCCCTACGTCGGCCGCGTCAAGCTGGACGAGCAAGACCTGCGGCCCAAGGAGCGCCACGAGTGGACCATCGAGGACGTAGCCGAGTATGTGGTGCTCGAGGAGACTCGCGAGGAGCAGGACTTTTACCTCGACCTGATGGACGACACCGACAAGGGCCCGCGGTTCAAGGGCGCGTTTGTGAGCCAGGCGCGCAAGTCGCGCTTCGCCGAGCTCGTGGACTCCCTCGTGGCGCACTACGACGGCAAGAAGCTCGACAAGCAGTTCGTCTGGCTCGACCTGTTCTGCGCCAACCAGCCGCTGCTCACCATGCGCGACGAGGACATGCCTGCGGACGTGCAGCTTGCGCGTGAGACCCTGCTGAAGAACGGCCTGCACGGGGCGCTAAAGTTCTTTGACGAGCGGCTCATCTACTTCAACTCGTGGGCGGACCCGTACCCGCTGCAGCGCGCGTGGTGCGTGTGGGAGATCTTTGGCGCCGCCGCAAGCGGGCGAAGCATGGACGTGCTCTTCCGACCCGGCGAGCGCGATGAGTTTGAGTACGCGCTCCTGAACGACCAAGAGCAGATCTCGCGCAACATCAGCAACATCCGCCTCCAGGACGCGCAGTGCTTTAGTGCCAAGGACAAGGCCGACATCGATGCGGCTGTGAACGACGCAATCGAAGGCGGCTACCACACGCTGAACGTGCGCATCTCGGCGCTCGTGCACAAGTGGCTGCTGCGCTTCACACGAGACATCGTCGACAACGCGAGGCAAAAGAAAGCTGGCGTGGGTCTTGGCTATGTCTTGCATGAGGCAGGACGGTTTTTGAGGGAAAAGGGCGAGCTCGACGAGGCGTTGCGGCTGTACCGAGAGGCGCTCGCGATCAAAGAGAAGGCGTACGGCACGCGTGAGCACGCAAATGTAGCCACGACGCTGCACTCCATCGCGAGCGTGTTGCAGGACAAGGGCGACTACGACGGCGCGCTGGAGATGTTCCAAGAGGTGCTTGCGATCGAAGAGAAGGCGTACGGCACGCGTGAGCACGCAAATGTCGCCGCGACGCTGCACTGCATCGCGAGCGTGTTGCAGGACAAGGGCGACTACGACGGCGCGCTGGAGATGTTCCAAGAGTCGCTCGCGATCAAAGAGAAGGCGTACGGCACGCGTGAGCACGCAAATATAGCCGCGACGCTAAACAACATCGCGAGCGTGTTGAAGGCCAAGGGCGACTACGACGGCGCGCTGGAGATGTACCAAGAGTCGCTCGCGAGCACAGAGAAGGCGTACGGCACGCGTGAGCACGCAAGTATAGCCGCGACGCTAAACAACATCGCGAGCGTGTTGAAGGCCAAGGGCGACTACGACGGCGCGCTGGAGATGTTCCAAGAGGTGCTCGCGATCGAAGAGAAGGCGTACGGCACGCGTGGGCACGCAAATGTAGCCACGACGCTGCACTCCATCGCGAGCGTGTTGCGGGCCAAGGGCGACTACGACGGTGCGCTGGAGATGTACCAAGAGTCGCTCGCGATCAAAGAGAAGGCGTACGGCACGCGTGAGCACGCAAATGTAGCCACAACTCTGAACAACATGGCGCTTGTGTTGCAGGACAAGGGCGACTACGACGGGGCGCTGGAGATGTTCCAAGAGGTGCTCGCGATCTACGAGAAGGCGTACGGCACGCGTGAGCACGCAAGTGTAGCCACGACGCTGCAGAACATCGCGGGCGTGTTGCAGCACAAGGGCGACTACGACGGCGCGCTGGAGATGCTCCAAGAGTCGCTCGCGATCAAAGAGAAGGCGTACGGCACGCGTGAGCACGCAAATGTAGCCGCGACGCTGAGCTGCATCGCGAGCGTGTTGCAGGACAAGGGCGACTACGACGGCGCGCTGGAGATGTTCCAAGGGTCGCTCGCGATCAAAGAGAAGGCGTACGGCACGCGTGAGCACGCAAATATAGCCGCGACGCTAAACAACATCGCGAGCGTGTTGAAGGCCAAGGGCGACTACGACGGCGCGCTGGAGATGTACCAAGAGTCGCTCGCGATCAAAGAGAAGGCGTACGGCACGCGTGAGCACGCAAATGTAGCCACAACTCTGAACAACATGGCGCTTGTGTTGCAGGACAAGGGCGACTACGACGGCGCGCTGGAGATGTTCCAAGAGGCGCTCGCGATCTACGAGGAGGCGTACGGCACGCGTGAGCACGCATATGTAGCCACGACACTGTCCAACATCGCGAGCGTGTTGCAGGACAAGGGCGACTACGACGGCGCGCTGGAGATGTTCCAAGAGGTGCTCGCGATCGAAGAGAAGGCGTACGGCACGCGTGAGCACACAAGTGTAGCCGCGACGCTGCACTGCATCGCGGGCGTGTTGCGGGCCAAGGGCGACTACGACGGCGCGCTGGAGATGTTCCAAGAGGTGCTCGCGATCGAAGAGAAGGCGTACGGCACGCGTGAGCACGCAAATGTCGCCGCGACGCTGCACTGCATCGCGAGCGTGTTGCAGGACAAGGGCGACTACGACGGCGCGCTGGAGATGTTCCAAGAGTCGCTCGCGATCAAAGAGAAGGCGTACGGCACGCGTGAGCACGCAAGTGTAGCCGCGACGCTGCACAACATCGCGAGCGTGTTGCAGGACAAGGGCGACTACGACGGCGCGCTGGAGATGTTCCAAGAGGTGCTCGCGATCGAAGAGAAGGCGTACGGCACGCGTGAGCACCCATCCGTGGCTGCCACGATCAGCCGGCTTGGTGAGTGCCATTGTCGTGTCCAGGATCTCAAGCATGGCCGCGAGTTGCTGCTTCAAGCCCTGGCTATCCTCAAAGCAGCGGCAACTGTCGACAAGGACTACCTCGTCGACACGCTCACGAGCCTCGGGACGTGTCACCGCTCTCCGGCGATGCCGCTGCAGCGATCGGTGCGCTGCACGAAGCGCTAGAGCTGCGCGCATTTGCTAGGATGCGTCGTCACTCCCGCCTGCTCTTCGAGCTTGGGCTAGCCGAGCTGGACGCCGGCCAGCCGGCTGCTGCTCGCGCCCACCTGGTCGAAGCCCTGGCGTTGCGGCGCAAAGCAATCGGCGACGACGGGCACGCGAGGATCGTCGAGATCGTCGAGGCCATCGCGGCGTGCCCTTAATGGATAACGAGCCAACCATGTCCTCCTTGCTGGCCTTGACCTTGCGCTTGGACGCTCTGTCGCTGTGTTGGTTGTCTGCTCTAGCTCTCGTCCTCTCCTTGCTCGAGGGATGCTTGTGCACGTGGCCTGGGCAAGGCATGGACGCATGGGCGCATTGTACTCTTGGGGCTTCACCTTCACAGCCAATCGTCGTGTCCTTGCGCGAGCAGGCGCTCGAGCCTGGCCTCCTCCCGCCGCCGCGCCGAGTCGTCCGCGGACGTGACCTTGGCGGCGCCAAAGTCGATGTGATCTTGACCGACTTGCTCCCCTTGTCCGCGACAAAAGTTGCGCAGCGCCACGTCGCGGTGGAGCACGCCCTTGTCGTGCACGCCGCGTAAGGCCCTGCGGGCGCCCTCGATGGCCCACTCGGGGAGCCGCGCCTTGTCCTTCTCCGGCGCTGTGCCAAAGGCGTGCGGCCCTCGTAGCGCGTGATGATCAGGTCCGCCATGCCGTAGGACCCCATGTGCAGCACGCGCGGGATGTACGTGCCCTCCAGGTCCGCGAGCCGCTCGAGCGCGTCCATCTCGCGCTCATAGCACCGGTCGGACGCGCCCGCGAGGTTCTGCATGCTGTCGTCAAAGCACTGCACGTTGAGGTCCTCGCCGTGGGCGAAGCGGCGCGAGACGCGGGCCACGGTGTCGACGCTGTAGACCTCCACCTCAGCGCCGTCCGGACCCGGGTCTGGCAGCGTGAGGCTATGCCGCGCGGCGGGACGGGAACACGCGGAGGTTGTCGCTCGGTGCCGCTCAGGTTGCTGAGGTGCTTGCAGATGGCGTCGCGGGCTGCGTTGTGCGCCACGGTGGCGGTGTCGACGGGCTTGCAGAATGGCGCGTGGATTAGTTGGCGCTCGGTTTGTAGAGCCTGGTTGCGCCGCAGCCGCACTTGGTCGGACTGGACGCCAGATCGCGACGATCTTGGCTGGTGTGCTCGCGGAGGCAGCCGTCGTTGACGTGATCATTATGGACCAGCACATGAATCACATGTCAGTCCGGCGGCAAGGTCATCAGCACTGATGCCATCCACAAGTGCTCGAGGAGCGTACTCGGGCATCAGCGGCTTTGCGTTGTGTGGCCAGAGGTGTGTCCAGGTGGCTGGCGTCACTCAACGACCTTCACCGCCGCAAGGTGTGAACGGTTGCAGCTGAACTGGTCCAGTCCTGCTGCGATCAAGCAGCACCAAAACATGCCGCAGAGCCTACTGCCGAGCCAGCCACGAGCCAGCAACGCGCCAGCGCGTCCGCATCACGACAAGAGACAAGGATCAAGAAGCGCGACTTTGGTATCTTTTGCGAGTTCAACGACGCCGCTTGGCTTGACGATCGCCGCCGCTGGGAGTGCCTCGCGTACGCTTGCGAGCGGCAGATGTCGTCTCCGAGGCCGAGCTCGCCGAAGCGCCAGCGTCGTCTGCAAGTCGTAGGGGGTGCAAGGCCCTCAGGGCGCTTCAGGCTGTCAGCCCGTGCGAAGGTCTTGCCGCAGAGGTCGCACGAGTGCTCACGTAGCCCTTCGTGCACGGCCTTGATGTGCGTTCGGAGATGGCCAGCCTCCGTAAAGGCTTTACCGCAGAGGTCGCACAAGTGCTTGCGAAGGCCTTCATGCACAGTCTTGATGTGCGTGCGAAGATTGCCCGTCTGCGTGAAGGCCTTGCCGCAGAGGTCGCATGAGTGCTCGCGAAGGCCTTCGTGCATGGCCTTGGTGTGCCTCCGGAGCGAACTTGCCTGCGTAAATGTCTTGCCGCAGAGGTCGCACGAGTGCTCGCGCAGCCCTTCATGCACGGCCTTGATGTGCGTGCGGAGGTAGCCAGCCTGCGCAAAGGCTTTGCCACAGAGCTCGCACGAGTGCTCGCGCAGTCCTTCGTGTACGGCCTTGATGTGCGAGCGGAGATTGTGAGCCCATGTAAAGGTCTGGCCGCAGAGGTCGCACGAGTGCTCGCGCAGCCCTTCGTGCACGGCCTTGATGTGCCTGCAAAGATCGCCAGCTTGCGTAAAGGCCTTGCCACAAAGGTCGCACGAGTGCTCGCGCAACCCTTCATGCACGGCCTTGACGTGTGTGCGAAGATCGCCAGCTCGCGTAAAGGCCTTGCCGCAGAGGTCGCACGGGTGCTCGCGCAGCCCTTCGTGCACGGCCTGAATGTGCGTGCGAAGATTGCCAGCTTGTGTAAAGGCCTTGCCACAAAGGTCGCACAAGTGCTCGCGCAGCCCTTCGTGCACGGCCTTGATGTGCGTACGGAGGTGGGCAGCCCGCGTAAAGGCCTTGCCGCACAGGTCGCACAAGTGCTCGCGCAGTCCTTCATGCACGGCCTTGATGTGCTTGCGAAGGCCGCTCACCTGCGTGAAAGCCTTGCCGCACAGGTTGCACAAGTGCTCGCACAGCCCTTCGTGCACGGCCTTCAGATGCTGCTTGAGTGTGCTCGCCGACGAGAGCGTCTTGCCACAGACCTCGCACTCGTTCTTCCTCGTGCCGCCGAGGAGAGGGTTGATGCCCACCATCCTCCGTTGCGTCGCTGCTGCCGCCGCCGCCGCCGCCGCCGCCGCCGCTGCTGCTCGAGCTGCCGCTGCTCTTGCTCCTGCTGCTCCTGCTGCCGCTCTCCACTTTGGATCTTTTTTTCTCTTCTTCGGATCTTTTTTTTCTCGTCTGGTGTGATCCGTCGAGGTCAGTCTTCAACGATTAAGTAACGTGACATGGGGGTCTCAATCACGTCATTTAATGACCTTTACCGCGAGGTGTGTGACTTGATGCAGTTGACCTGGATGATCCTGCTCTGCATGCTGACCTCAAACAGCACCAGAACTTCCTGCCGAGCCTTCTGCCGAGCCAGCCACGAGGCAGCAACGCGCCAGGCGCGTTCGCTTCACGACAAGCGACAAGGAGGAAGAAGCGCGACGTTGGTGTCATTTGTTTGCGAGTTCAACGACGCCGCTTTGCTTGACGATCGCCGCCGCTGGGAGCGCCCCGCGTACGCTTGCGAGCGGCAGATGTCGTCTCCGAGGCCGAGGGTCGCAAAAGCAGCGCCAACGTCGTCTGCAAGTCGTGGGGGTGGGGGGTGCAAGCAAGCCAGTCCTTCAGCAGAGTGCGCTTCAGACTATCTGCGTGCGAGAAGGCCTTGCCGCAGAGGTCGCACGAAAGCTTGCGCAAGTTCATCCACGCGACTGCGCTGCGGACGCAGCCAGTCAATCGGCCGCAACTCAAAAAAGCAGAGCGGAGTAGCCGCCAGTGCCTCCTGCGCCGCTGCGGCCGCGCACCCGGCGCCGAGCGGGGCCATGCCGGCGTGGCGCTTGCGCACGCCCTCGGACAGCTGCAGGTCCAGCGGCGCGCGTAACGCACAGTTTTTTCGTCCGCGCGGCCCGGCCAGGGCGCGCCTCGCGCAGCGCCTCGAGAGCGCCTGCGCGGCGTGCTCGTGCGCGATGCCCGGGCGCATGGCCGCGGCATTGGCGGCGGCGGCCGCGCCCGCCACAGCTGGCTGCCCGAGCGAGCGCCCACATCATCAGCTCGTCCGCGCACGTCCTCCAGGCGCTGCAGCACCGCCTCGCGCGCTTCGCCGCCGTGCGCCATGCCCAGCGCATTCTCACCGCCTCGAGCTGTTGCAAGAGCGTCGCGCGCACACCCTCATCGGCCTCGGCCTCGGCCTTCGGACCGACAGCTGCCAGCGCCGCCTCGCACACAGCGCCGCCGACTTGCACACAGCCTTTGCTGCCGTCGAGAGAGCCGTTGAGAGAGCCGTTGTGTGTATATTTGTCGGCCTCGGAGTCGGCCTCGGAGTCGGCCTCGGGACTTGTTGCGGCCAGGAACTGCCGCGGGGAAGCGCTTCACGAGGCCATCGTCGTCGCTGTTGCCGTCGGCGGCGGCGGCGTGGCGCGGCGACGGACGGCCGTGTCGACGCGCAGGTGAGCGGACGAGCGCATGCACATCTGCACACCATGGCGCGTTCGCCAGCGGCCATCGCCATGCCGAGCCGCGCAAGTGCAGCACGCGCGGCGCGCCCTTGGTGCGGCCGGTGTGCGCCGGCCAGACGAGCAGGTCGTGCGGCAGGCGGCGCGCCGCCACGCGGCCCTCGAGGATGAGGTCGCCGTCAATGCCCCTCGCAAGAGCGGTCCCCATCGTCGCGAGCGATAGCAGCGTGCTCAGCGGCAGTGTTCTCTTGCTACCGGTACGTACGAAACAGAGAAAAGATCCATTCACAATTGTCAATCGCTCGATGGTGCTGTGGCGAGGTTGCTGCTTTGATTGAGCGGCTGCTTGCGCGTTGCTATTGCAGTTCGCAGCAGTGGGTCTTAGGGCACGACCGGGTCGTCGTCGCCGTCGTCCCCCGTCTCATCCTCGGCGTCTTCCTCGCCGTCGTCCCCCGTCTCATCCTCGGCGTCTTCCTCGGCGTCGGCCTCGTCATCATCACCGGCCTCTTCCTCGGCCTCGTCATCGTCACCGGCCTCTTCCTCGGCGTCGGTCTCGTCGCCGCCGGCGGTCTCGTCGTCGCCGGCGGTCCCTCGTCATCGCCGGCGGTCTCCTCGTCGCCGGCGGTGGCCGGAGTCTCCTCGCAGCACTTTACCCACGCCTTGCGCTTGCACTTGGTCTTCTCCTTGCCGTTGCGCTTGAGCTTCCACGAAAGTGCCTGCTGGCCGTCCTCGCAGGCCGCCTCGGCAGTGCCGCTGGACTCGTCCGACACAAAGATGAACTTTTTGTCCAGGTTGCAGCCCGTCTCGTCGCCGTTCGCAAAGATGGCCATGAGCTCCTCCGCAGTGCAAAGGCGCTGGCCCTCGTCGGTGCAGGCGTTTTCGGGGTCTTCTTTTTTGGGGCAGTGCTTGGGCTTGCCCGGCGTGCCATCGGGCTTGGCCGACAGCGCGAGCTGGGCGAGGCAGAAGAGGACCAGCATCCACATCGGTGTCATCATCTTGTTGCTGTTGTTGCTGCGGTTGCTGTTGCTGGGTCGATCGATTCGGGTTCTGCCCGTCGTGCTGCAGCGCCTAGCCACCCTGGACAACAAGATGCCGCTTTCCAGTACGGCAGTGCGTCCTCAAGTCCTATGCTGAGATTCTCTTGGACTGGTGCAAGTGGCTTTTCCTCGATTCGGTCGCGCGGCAAAGTCCCTCGCACGGACTCACTGCTTGCCACGAAGGCAGCCTGCGGAGCAGTTGCCAAGTGGCGTAACCGCACACTCTGCATCACACCACTTCCAGCCGCCAGCGCTCACAATCTGGCCGCAAAGACTTTGATCGCTTCCAGAATGAGCCCCGTTTTCGCTGCATCGCCCTCTTTCAGTCTGGCAAAGTGCTGGCGTCAATCGACGCCGTCGCAGCACCGCAAGGCCCTTCAGCGGCTTGGCTGCCAGCTGACTGAAAGAGCACACTCGTCTTCCCTCGCTCCCTTACTCCCTCCCTCCCTCCCTCGCGCGCACGTTCAGACCCAATGGACGCGGGGGAGCGCAACGCCATGCTTCAGGGTCACAGTGGTCTGATACCGCAGCCCTTGGAGCGCTCACCAAACAGGTGTCCAGGCAGGTCCTTCACCCAGCTGCCAGCGCGCACAATCTGCCCGCAAAGACTCTGATCGCTTCCAGAATGAGCCCCGTTTTCGCTGCATCGCCCTCTTTCAGTCTGGCAAAGTGCTGGCGTCAATCAACGCCGTCGCAGCAACCGCAAGGCCCTTCAGCGGCTTGGCTGCCAGCTGACTGAAAGAGCACACTCGTCTTCCCTCGCTCCCTTACTCCCTCCCCCCTCGCGGAAAGGAAAGTTGAACCACACGTTCAGACCTAGCGGACACGGGAGAGCGCAGCGCTGCGCCTCGGGGTCACACTGGTCTGCTGGTCTGATCGACGTCGCAGCTCTTTGGGCGCTCACCAAACAGCAGGACCTTGAATTCAAGTCGGGACTGGACGCGAGCTGTCAAAGCAAAGGGTACCGCGCACAGCGCGGTGTCGCACATCCATGTCGCTTTGGGTCGTGATCGCAGTCGCGGCTGGCGCATGCGCAAGACCTCGATCTACACCGGCAGCCTGTGCTCCCTGCGGCCCGCTCGGCATGCATCGCAGCGAAACTCTTGCTTGCTGCTACGCCTCGCGGCCAGACTTGCCTTGGCTTCAGCATGTCACAAGCACGCACGGAGACGGCTTAGCGAACCCCAAACCCCGACTCGGCCTCTCTCTCTCAATCTCTCAATCTCTCTCTCTCAATTTCTCTCGCGGGGCGCGAGACTTGCCCAGCCTCAACGGACACAAGCGCACGCGCGCTCGACATCTTGTTTTGAATCTCGCACGACATTTCTTAGATAGATTGATTTCGGGTCGACGAGATTTGTGTAGAGATGTCACGCCGGTGGTCGATCTTGTTCCGTTGAGTGCCTATCGATCGATCGATCGATCGATCGATCGATCGATCGATCTCGCAGCAGAACCTGTATTGGTTGGCAACAGCGTAGCACAGAGAACGCGATAGAGAACGCGCGAGAGGGAGAGAGCGACCATGAGCAACATCACCATCATGCCTGAGGATGGCGGCATGGGCGGCGTGGGCGGCGAGGACGGTTTTCCGGGCCTCAGCGACGGCGGCGGCGCGTTCGCGATGCGGCTGCTGATGGCGCTGTACTCGATGGGCCTGTCCTTCTTCTACGTGTACCAGTACAAGAGCGGGCACTGCCTGCTGTACCTGCCGTTCAGCATCGTCCTGACCATCGTGTACTTTCTGCTGGTCGTCTCGGGCGACGAGTTCCAGACGGCCCTGGTGATGCTGCCGGATGGCATCCGCGAGCTGCCCATCGCGCTACATGACCTGGATCTGCACCTGCCCGGCCATCATGATGGCCTACACAACACGATCGGGCTGATGGGCCCTCGCATCCCGTTCACCAAGATCAACTTTCTCGTGACGCGGTACCTGATCATCGTCGTGTGCGGCGTGGAGGCCTCCTTCCAGCGGTCGCCGCCGTACAAGGCGCCCTTTATCGTGAGCTTTGCCGTGGGCATCTCGGTCGTCTGGGACACGGTGCGCCTCGTGCTCAACCGCCGCTCGGCCTACCCGGGCCGCCTCTGGGCCTGGATCACGGGCGTCACGGCCCTCTTCCTGCTGTCCTGGGCCGTCTTCCCCGCGCTCTTCTTCCTGGGGCCGCCGCTGTTCGCCCTGGTCGGTCCTGGCGGCGACGCCGCGGCTCACGCGCTGGCCGACATGGTGGCCATGAACACGCTCGGCCTGCTGATCTGGCACATGCGGTACGCGTGATCTACACGTACATCCGGCAGGAGGAGGCCAAGTTTGCCGGCACCAAGGGCCAGTTCAACAAGGAGGACTTTGACCCCAACGAGAAGGAGCAGGAGGGCGGCAAGGGCCCGCAGGTGCAGGCCACCGTGCTGGTGGTGGAGCCCAACGCGGCCTACCAGCGGCTCGTCATGTACCTGTGCGAGCACACCGGTGTGACGCCCGTGATGGCCTTTAGCATGGAGCAGGCGCGCCAGACCATCTCGCGCAGCCGCCTGCACGAGTTTGACGCGCCGCGCTGATCAACCTCGGCCCGTACTTTGACGCGCCCGACGAGGTCGCCGAGTTCAAGCGCACCTACGCGCGCAAGCCCTACTCGCTGCCCCGTGCTGGGCTACTGCCTGGACGACCAGCTGCAGGACCGCATCGCCGACCACGGCGAGGAGGACAGCCAGATGGCGCACTCGGTCATCCTGCACCCCTGGACGAGCGCGGGGGGTGTGCTGCAGCACTGGAAGCACATCTCGCAGGTCTGGCGCCGCGATGGCCTCGGCGGGGTGGCCAACGACGCCAAGGAGCTCTACGACCACTTTGAGCTGGACCTCAGCTCCCCGGACCACGCCGCGCCGCACGAGCCCACCAAGTTTGACACCTCGGGCTCCGACCCGCACCAGCAGCTCCAGCAGCAGCAGCTCAGGCTGCTGCAGCCGCAGCAGCCGCAGCCGCAGCAACAGCCGCAGCAGCGAGCCGCATCTCCCGCACGGGGAGCTCCGCGATGATCGACACGGAGGACCCCTTTCGGGCAGTACTATGACCCGGCGCAGAGCCCGCGCGGGCCGGACTACAGCCGCTTTGACGCCGCGAGCCGGCGGGCGCCGGCGGGCGCCGCCGTGCGCCCGGGCGACGAGCCGCCGGCGTCGCCCATCAACACGAGCCGCTGCGACGCTCCGGGGTGCATGAACCCCGCGGAGACGCGCTGCGGGCAGTGCCATGTGGCGCAGTACTGCTCGCGCGACTGCCAGGTGCGCCACTGGCAGCAGGGGCACAAGCAGCAGTGCACGTCCAACCAGTAGCTGGCTGCTCGAGATTGCTCTCGCGCGCAGACAACAACAACAACAACAAGCAGCAGATGCATCAAAATAAATCAATCAACGAATCCATCCATCCCGGTATCGAAGCCCAGCAGCGGCGGCGGCAGCAGCAGCACAAGCACAAGCTCAAGCTCAGGTCCAGCCAAATAGTTGTCCTCGTCGTCATTGTCGTCGTCATGGACGCTGGTGCCGTTCCGCTAAGAGTACCTCGCAGACTTGTCCTCAAACCAGTCCGCCGCCGGCGCCTCCGCCGTGTTGATGACCACGCTCTTGGTCTGCGTGTACTCATGGAACGCGTCGGTCCGTTCTCGCGGCCAATGCCGCTGAGCTTCATGCCGCCCCAGGGCGACGCCGGGTCGTTCTTGTGGTGGTCGTTGACCCAGACGAGGCCGGCCTCCAGGCGGTCGGCCACGCGGTGCGCCCTGCCCAGATCGTGCGTCCACACGCCGGCGCCGAGGCCAAAGTCCGAGTCGTTGGCCAGGCGCACGGCCTCGTCCTCGTCCGCAAAGCCCACGACGACGACGACGGGGCCGAAGACTCTCCCGCCAGACCTGCATGTCCGGGCGCACGTCGGTGATGACCGTGGGCAGGTAGAAGAAGCCCTCCAGCTGGTCGCCCGCCTGCTCGTCGGCGCCGACGACCTCGGCCTTGGCGGGCGGCGCGCCGCCGCAGAGCACCTTGGCGCCCTCGGCCCGCGCGCGGTCCACGAAGGCGGCCACGTTGTCGCGGTGGCGGCCGCTGATGAGCGCGCCGACCTGCGTGTCCTCGTGGAAGGGCGTTCCCACGCGCAGCGCCGCGGCCTTGCGCGTGAAGGCGTCGAGGAACGCCGGCAGCAGCGCGTTCTGCACGAGCACGCGGCTGCCCATGACGCAGGTCTGCCCGGCGGCGATGAAGGCCGCGAGGCCGCGCCGTTCACCGCCGGCTCAGCGGCGCCACGTCGTCGAACACGATCACGGGGCTCTTGCCGCCCAGCTCGGCCGCACCGCGCACAGGTTGCGCCCGCGGCGCCGCGACGAGCCGCCCGCCGTGCCGCCCGATGTCCACGCGGCGCGGCACCGCGGAGGCCACGAGGGCGGCGCCCGGCGCCGGTGCCGTGGACGACGTTGAGCGTGCCGGGCGGCAGGCCGGCCGCGGCGAAGATCAGCGCCAGCGCGTGCGGCGTGAGCGGCGCCAGCACACTCGGCTTGCACCACGCAGTTGCCGGCGGCCAGCGCCGGCGCAAGCTTCTTGACCGCGATGAGCATCGGTGGTTCCACGGCGTGATTTGGACGACCACTCCCAGCGGCACTCGCGTTACAACGTTATTCAGACCACCGCGCAAATGCGGCGCGCGGCCGCAGTGCGTGAGCGCCATGGCCGCAAAGTACTCTAGCCACTCGGGAAGGCGGGCCAATTGCACGCGGAGTTCGCGGTTTGGGCGACCAGTCTGGCGGCTTTCCAGCTCGGCGAGCGGCTCGAGGTGCGCCTCCAGCAGCGCCGCCGCGCGCCGCAGCACCCGCGCGCGCTCCTGAGGCGCCGCGCGGGACCACGCGCCGCCGGCGAAGGCCGCGCTCGCCCGCCGCGACGGCCGAGTCGCACTCGGCGCCGCTGGAGGCCGGGCAGGAACCCAGTGGCGCGCCGGTCGCAGGCTGCAGCACACCGCCAGTCGCGCGCTGCAAGGGGCGGAGGCGCCGTTGATCCAGTTGTCCAGATCGGTGGGAAAGGGCGCTAGCGACATTGGGTGTGTGGTGCTGGTGGTGCAACTGGTGGTGCTGGTGATGCTGGTGGTGGTGCTGGTGGTGCTGGTCGTGGTGCTGGTCGTGCTGGTCGTGGTGCTGCTGGCGCTGCTGCGCTTGCGACACTTTGTTGTTGATGATTTGACGTGTGGGGAATGACGTGGGGAGGTCTGGATTGACTTGGGGTGCTTCGAAGAATGACGATGGAATCAAAATGCCAAGAATATGATTTGCTAGGCCTGTCCGTTGTCCAAGTCCTGGTGGTTTAGTGGTAAAATCTAACGTTGCCATCGTTGGGCCCCGGTTCGATTCCCGGCCAGGACAACCTTTTTTTTTTTGGTTTGGTGTCTCGCATGATGTTGTGGGTCCGCAGGTTCGATTCCGCCGTGACATGTGAGTTTTTTTTTTCTTTTTCAAGCAAAGACATGTCGGTGGTTGAGGCGCCCGACATGATGAGGCATCCGCCACCCCCGATGTCAGCCACTTCTCTTCAACGTCCTTCTCGGTCTTGATGATCAAGATCTCACCAACAAGATAGAGCTGCTGATTGACTGACTGAGAGTCTGCCAGCCAGTCAGCTTTCTTGAGTGGCCCACAGAAGAGTTTGGCCAGCCGCACGACATCTACTCCTGCTTGGGCGACTCGACGGAGACGCTCGAGCGGCTTCGCGAGGCAGACGCGCCAAGTCTCCGATTTCATTCAGTCCAGAGCAAGTCTCTGTTTTCGCGAGCGCTGCGGAGGTGGCGGTGTTGTTCAGGAGCAGCCAGGCTCGAGTAGGGGTCGTGTGGCCGCGCCAACAGGGGCCGACAGCGCGACGCTGGTGAGACTCTTGTCGCGGGTGCGCGACGTCAAAAAGTTTAGCATTCTTTGAGGACTTGCAAGGCGCTCGCCAAGCGCGTGGTCGATGCGCTCGACCTGCGTGCTGTCTGGCGACGAGGAACACAAGGAGGAGCTGCTCCTGTGGATGGATGGCTCACTGGACGCGTGCGAGGACACCCGAGAAAGCGCCGGGCAGCTGCGGGACCTCGAACGCAAGGCCTGGCTGCAAGAATATGCCAACCGCAAGATCGATCGACTCGCTATCCGCTGGGTCTACGACGCTTGCGCTTCGACTTCGAGATCGATCTGCGCGAGCTACTTGACGCCGAGCCAGAGGCGACCAAGGACGGCGCGCTGGCCATCACTGAGAAGGTGTATACCTTTGGCTCGCGGGGCTCCAACCTGGTCGCCTAGCTAAGAGCTGAGGTAGCTGGAGCTGGCCGACATCAAGCAGTGGCAGAGCCCCGGAAGCGCGTGAGTCGGCGCCTGAGCCAGCGTCTGGGCGTTGTGGGCGACAAGGTGGTCGACCCGGTGACGCTAGACGGCGGCAAGAGCGTGTGGATCTTGAGCGACCTGACAAAGCAGTGGAAGCACACGAGCGTCGACTAGCCCAAGTGCACCCTGCGTCACGTCGTCCATTGGAGTGACGAGGAACAACACACGTTAGCCAAGGTCTTCTTTGCTTGGTTAGGCGAGTCCATGAAAGGCGGCAGCGCAAGAGGGCGACGACTGCGCGAGCAGAAAGCCGGCCAGGCACGGATGACTGCTGTGATGCGTGCCGCTCTCTCTAGACTGAGAGGGCTCGTGTCACCGGCGCGATTCAACCAACGTCAAGGTCGTTCCGCTCTTGTGTCCTGCCGGGCGTCTCACACCGTGTCACACCACTCCGCCGTGTCCCGCAGCAGCTTGGCGACGCCCTCGTGACCCTCCTGGCAGGCCAAGTCTAGCGCCGTTTGGTTGAAGTTGTTTTTTCGCGTGCACATCGACGCCGTTGTCCAGCAGCAGCTTGGCGATGCCCTCGTGGCCTTGCTGACAGGCCAGGTGCATGAGCGTGCTGTTAGCCTTGGTTTTTGGACATCAGCGCCGTTGACCAGCAACAGCTTGGCGATGCCCTCGTGGCCGTTCGTGCAGGCCGAGTGCAGAGCCAGCCGGCCGCCGGTGTTTTTCGCGTGCACATTGGCGCCGTTGTCCAGCAGCAGCTTGGCGACGCCTTCGTGGCCGTTCCGGCAGGCCCAATGGAGCGGCGTCAGATCCCCTACGAAGATGAAGCGGCTTTTCGCGTGCACATCGGTGCCGTTGTCTAGCAGCAGCTTTGCGACGCCCTCGTGGCCGTTCACGCACGCCGAGTGCAGAGCAAGCCAGCCATCGGTGTTTTTCGCGTGCACATCAGCGCCATTGTCCAGCAGCAGCTTGGCGACGCCCTCGTGGCCGTTCTGGCAGGCGACGTGCAGAGCCAGCCAGCCTTTGTTGTTTTCCGCGTGCACATCAGCGCCGTTGTCCAGCAGCAGCTTGGCGACGCCCTCGTGGCCGTTCCCACTAGCATAGTGCAGAGCAAGCCAGCCATCGGTGTTTTTTTCGCGTGCACATCAGCGCCGTTGTCCAGCAGCAGCTTGGCGACGCCCTCGTGGCCGTTCCAACAGGCCGAGTGCAGAGCCAGCCAGCCGGTGTTGCTTTTCGCGTGCACATCGGCGCCGTTGTCCAGCAGCAGCTTGGCGACGCCCTCGTCGCCGTTCAAGCAGACCAGATGCAGCGGCGTGTCGCCATTGTTGTCTTTCGCATGCACGTCAACTTCGTTGTCCAACAGGACTCTGACGAGAGCCTCGTTGCCCTCGGCGGACGCAGAGTGCAAACCACACTCTATCCACCGCGAGCAGGCACGGACCGAGTCGTTGTCAACATTGCCGCTCTTGGCTGCTTCCACCACTCTGCCAATGTCGGCCACGATCGCCTTTGTCTCTGGACACGTCGGCATGAGCCCCAACAGGGCATTGGCGATCTCGCCGACCAGCTCCACCTTGCGCTCGAGCTCCTGTCGACGCTCTGCGTCAGCGTCCACAGCAAGAGCCGGCCGCACACCCGTGCCGAGCTGCGACCTGATTGCCGACAAGAACGCGCCACGCCGCAACAGACTGTACGCGACGTCCGTGAACACCAGCGCTCTGACCTTGCGCATGAGCGTGACGGCCTCGCCGTGGTCCGAGTTGAGTGAGAGCTTGGCCGCCTTGATCATCCGTCGCGTGCTGCTCACAATCCCGCTCTTGATGTTGGACTTGTCCGCCTCGAACACGTCCTGCAGCGCCGCCTTGCACAGTTCAATGGCGCTGAAGCGCACGAGCTTGACCGGCGGCTCTGCACATGTCGCGTGGATGCTCTCCACCAGCATGCGCTGCACGCTGCCGAGTGCGGCCTCCATGCGCCCGTCCAGCTCGTCCCTGAGCAGCTGCTCGAGGTCGCCAGCTTGCGTGATGCGCAGATCGATCGGCGGCGCACCAGCATTGATCTCATCGGCAGCGATGTCGCCAAGAGCGGCTAGGCTTCCCTTGTCCGAGATCAAGTGCGCCCAGGCGGTCTCGATAGCCTCGTCAATGTCGTCGCGCATCAGAGTGTCGGGCCTCACGCCAAGCTCGCCGAGCTCCTTGGCGATCGGCACGATTTCAAAGATGAGCTTGTACAGCTCGATGCGACCCCAGGTGTTGGCCATGTGCTCGTGCAGCATGTTGCCGAGAGCGCCAACGACAGCGCGGATGCCGTGCCGACTCGGGTCGAACAGCACGCCAATCTGCTCGAGCTTGGGCATCAGCGACGCCTCCTCCGAGGCCAGAGCGCCGTCCAGCGAGACCTGCTTGCCCGCGCTGAGGGTGTCGCGGTTGACCAAAGGGATGACACTTTGCACGGTGCCGCAGTCGGAAAAACTTGGTCTGCTTGCTAAGGATGTCGATCATATCCGCGGCGCTGTGCCGGCTCAGGTCCATGTGCGTCAGCGCCACCACGGCAGGGCTCTCGGTCCCAGCCAAGAGTCGCCAGATCGCGGTAGCTCCAATTTGCTTGTCGGTTGCGCAAGCAACCGCCACCACGAGCGTGTGCTTCTTGGCCAGAAACTGCTTGGCAAGCATGGGCGCAGCGTCTTCCGCAAGGCTGTCGATGCCCGGCAGGTCGACGAGGTCGATGGTGGGCACGTTGGGCGCTTGCAGCATCACCTGCAGCTCGTGGCGACTGTCGATGGCGTTCTTAACGCCCTTGTGCTTGGTGTCGACAAAGTCTCGCATGATGGCTCTGGTGGCGTCGGGCACTGGCATGCTCTCCGGGACGTCGGTCCACGACGGCCGAAGGCCCTGTTCTCCTCGGTGTCGAAGATGCGCACCTTGATGGTCCGCTTGTCGTCCTTCTTGCCGCTGTTGCGCAGCATGAGCCGCACGACCATGCGCGTACAGAGACTCGAGTCGCGCGGGAACACCTCCAGTTGCGCGATCCGCTCGAGCGTGGACGACTTGCCGTGGCTCTGCACGCCGCAGACCACGATAGACGGCAGGCTGAGGTCAAACTCGCCTCGCAGCTCGGTCAGCGTCTCGAGCAGGCGCTTGTAGGGCCTGTCGCCGCCGCAGAGCATGCTGGAAATGCAGTGCGGCAGCTTGCTGCCCTCCGCGCCGGTCTCATGCTCGGTCTCGTCGTCACAGCTCTCGGAGCACAGCACAAGCCAGGGCTCCTCCACGTTCTCGTGCGCCGACATTGGCAGGTTGTCTCCAACCGTCGCAGAGTCGACGCTGTTGACTTCGGCGGCTTTGCTCTTTCTCGCTCTCTCTCTTGCGCGTCCTGGGCTCTGGCCCCCACGTCCCTCGCTTCGCTTTTTCGCCGACCAAGCGTGCGCATCTTTTTGTATGTGCACGCGCATCTTTTGGAGGTGTTTAAAGATTACTTACGCCGAGTTAAGACTGGTCGCGAGGTTAGACTAAGCAAGAGGACCTGGTCGCAGCGTCGAAACTGGTCGCGATCGCAGACGCAGAGGTGGTTGGCACCGAAGGACCCGTGGCAATGCTCGTTGAGCTGATAGTATCACGGCAAATCACAGCGGTGATGACCGGTTCGGCGAAAGCGGGCGGACAGATGGAGACGCCGCGGCGGCTGGCAGCCTGGTCGTCACGCCCCGTCGCGGTCGCATGCGCAGAAGTGGTTGGCGCCGGAGGACCCGTGGCAATGCTCGTTGAGCTAGTATATCACGGAAAGTCACAGCGGCGATGACCGTTTCGGCGTAGGCGGGCGAACGGGTCGGGACTTCGTGGCGGCAGGCAGCATGGTCGTCACGCCCCGTCGCGGTCGCATGCGCAGAAGTGGTTGGCGCCGGAGGACCCGTGGCAATGCTCGTGGAGCTAGTAGTATCACGGAAAGTCACAGCGGCGATGACCGTTTCGGCGTAGGCGGGCGAACGGGTCGAGACGTCCTGGCGGCTGGTAGCCTGGTCGTCGAAGCCATGGGCGTGTAGCAGCCCATCTTGTCGGCACGGAGCAGAGGCCAAGCGACGGCGCAGTCAGCTCGGTGCGCATGTCGGTCAGCGGCGGGTACGTTGGGGGGTGGTTGAAATCCCGCGGCCGATGAACGTGGTAGCGCTGACCGAAGTGTTCGGTGCGCTGCGAGAGGGCGCGCCCGCGTCGATGGCGGGCGCTGGCGCGCCCGCGCCGCTAGTAGTGTCGCAGCCACTCGCGTCGTCCTCGGTGTCGTCGCCCGCGCTCTGGCCCTCCGTCGTTTTTTTTTTTTTTCGCGCATCTTTTGAGCTGCAGGTCGAGCTGCTGGGTGAGGCAGTCCCAGACCTGAACGCCAACTCTCTGCGGACGAGATCTGCGACGTGAACGCGAACTGTCCGATCGATTTCCAGCTTGCGGGCGGCTTGAGCATTTGCACGCTGCCGGAAGGACTCTTCGTCGGGAGGTCGGCGGCGTGCCATCGTTGAACACGTTGGTGACGCCCGGCTTGTCAACCCGGCGGACGTGGACGAGCGACAACACGCCGCGGGGTCTTCGGTCGGCCCGAACTGGTCTGATGTTGTCGCAAGCCTTTGGGACGCCAACCAAACCTTGGCAGTCCTTGATCCAGACCACCTGGTCCCTGAGTACCAAAGCCGTCGAGGCTGGTCGCGAGGCTAAGAACAAGCAAGAGTCACCCCTCAAGGTTTTTGGAACCGACTCTAGAGCGAGGTTGTGCCATGACGGCGCTTGGCGCACGGCTGTGCTGCGGGTGCTGTGCTCGCAGGCGCTTGCGCGGTTTGCGCGCAATCAAATAGTTGTTGTTTCCGATTCCACGTCCGCAGTGGCGTTGCTCGCGACTGGGAGGTGCAGCTTGTCCATGTCTCTGAGGCTCCTCCGTAAAGGCCTTGTCGCACACGCGAGCCTTCGTGCAGGGACCTTGATGTGCTTGCGAAGGCTCTGTGCCGAGACAAGAGCCTTACCGCACAAGTCGCACGAGTACTCGCGCAGCCCTTCGTGCACGGCCTTGATGTGCTGCGAAGGTTACCTGTCTCCGTGAAGGTCTTGTCGCACAGGTCGCACGAGTGCTCGCGCGCAGTCCTTCGTGCACGGCCTTGATGTGCGTGCGGAGGGTGCCAGCCTGCGCAAAGGCTTTGCCACAGAGCTCGCACGAGTGCTCGCGCAGTCCTTCGTGTACAGCCTTGATGTGCGTGCGAAGGCTGCCAGCTGCCGTAAGGCCTTGCCGCACAAGTCGCACGAGTATTCGCGCAGCCCTTCGTGCAGGACCTTGATGTGCCTGCGGAGGCTACCAGCTGCCGTAAAAGCTTTGCCGCAGAGGTCGCACGAGTGCTCGCGCAGCCCTTCGTGCAGGACCTTGATGTGAAGGTTGCCAACCTCCGTGAAGGTCTTGCCGCAGAGCTCGCACGAATACTCGCGTAGTCCTTCGTGCACGGCCTTGATGTGCCTTCGAAGGTTGCCAACCTCCGTGAAGGTCTTGCCGCAGAGCTCGCACGAATACTCGCGTAGTCCTTCGTGCACGGTCTTGATGTGCCTTCGAAGTTTGCTTGTATCTGTGAAGGTCTTGCCGCAGAGGTCACATGTGTGCTCGCGCAGCCCTTCGTGCAGGACCTTGATGTGCTTGCGAAGGCTGCCAGCTGCCGTAAAAGTCTTGCCACAGAGTTCGCACGAGTGCTCGCGCAGGCCTTCGTGCACGGCTTTGATGTGCATGCGGAGATCTCCGGCTTGCGAGAAGGCCTTGCCACAGAGTTCGCACGAGTGCTCGCGCAGTCCCTCGTGCATGGTCTTCAGGTGCTGCTTGAGTTTGCTCGCCGATTCGAGCGTCTTGCCACAGACCTCGCACTCGTTCTTCCTCTTGCGGTCGAGGAGAGGGTTGATGCCTACCATCCTCTGCTGCTACCGCTGCCGCTGCCGCTGCCGCCGCCGCCGCCGCCGCTGCTCCTGCTCCTGCTGCTCTCGACGCTTCACTCTCCTTCGGATCTTTTTTTCTCTTCTGGTGGGCTCCAAGATCCGTCGAGACCAATGTTCGTCAGAAAGTGACGTGACATGGTCCCAGTGACGTCAACTAATGACCTTCACCAGGAGGTCATCCGCGCGTCCCAGCCAGTAGGCGCGCCTCGCGCAGCACCTCGAGAGCGCCCGCGCCGGCCGAGCCGCAGCATCGGTGGCCGCGGCGGTGGGTGCCACCTCGCCCACCTCGGCTAGCTGCCCGAGCGCCCACACCGACTTGCGCCATGCCCAGCGCACTCGCGCATCGAGCTGCTGCAAGAGCGTCGCGCACACCCTCCTCGGCCGACTCCGCGGCCGCGGAGTCGGCCTCGGGCCCAATCGCCGCCAGGACTGCCGCGCGGGAGCGCTTCACGAGGCCATCGTCGTCGCCAGTGTCGACGCGCAGGTGAGCGAGCGAGCTCGTGTCCTGCATGCACGCCATGGCGCGCATGCCCGCGTCCAGCGCCACGCCCGAGCCGCGCAGGTCGCTGTCGCAGGAGACGTCGAGCCGCTCGAGCGCCGACTTGGCCCGCAACGCAGCGCCGCCGAGGGCCTTTGTCGCGACAAACCCTTAGGACCGCAACCCATAACGTCGAGCTCGCAATGCATGCCGTTGCGCCAACTCTGCGGCAGCACGTCCGCGCAGAGCGCCTGGTTGCCGTCGAGTGTGAGCGTCTTGGCGGCGTGGCCCACCTCCCGCAGCGCGCGGGCAGAGCAAGCGCCAACGCCGCATCGCGCGCGCGCGCTAGAGAAAGAGACGCAACGCGCAGCCACGAATCAGCGCAACGCCGCCGGCGTCACCAACGCCTGCGTGATCTTCCAGCCAAAGCGAGCACAGCGCCGAGACGTAGCACCAAGCCGCGTCGACGGCTGCGCAAGTTGCGGGACTAGCGCCGCAGTGCGTCAGGCCGAGTGAGCCGAGCGAGCAGTCACTCGTCAGCGCTTGTGGCAGCGCGGTGCCGCTGGCGTCGTCCACGGTCCACCGTCCGCTGAGATAAAGCAGCTTCAACTTGCCGCCGTCGCCGAGCAGCTGCAGAGGCGCGGTGGCGTGCCATTCGCCGCTCTGGCAGATTGCTTTGGTTACACCTCGCGCAGCGCGGCGCTGACAGCGACGCGCGGGACGATCTGCGTGGCGACAGTCGCTGCCGCACCACGACCGCGCTCATGCTGCCAAGACCAAAGCTGAAGAGGGACTTGCTCGTCGTCGCGAGAGCTTGCAGCATGACCGACCGCTTGCGACTGGTGCGAGTCGCGTCATATCGCACTGCCACTGCCGCTGCCGCGTTGTCGCAGGGCCTCAGCAACCGAGAGCACGAGCTGCGCACCCAGGCCTGTGTAGGACAAGTCTAGGAAATGCGTCTTGCGTGGCGAGTTCCTCGTGACGCGCTGCCACGTGACGTTCTCGCTCTCTTTGGCCAAGCGAGTGGCTCCAACCAGTACACGCAGCGTCTCGTCCAGGCCAGCGTTGGAAAAGAGCCTGGGAGCTCTAGGGCGATACATGCCTCTGGATTGGGGAGGACTAATCGCACAGCGCGCAGTGAGCCGATGTGGGCCATCTCGCCAGAGCCGCCGGCCAGCTTTGCGAGGAGCCGCCGCGGGCCGCTGAGCACAGCGCGCCGCGGCGTCGTCGGCCGCAAGCGCCGCGTCGCCATGGCGCGGCGGCCTGCGCGTTCGTGCTCGCTGCCTACTTGATGGCTGGCGTGCGTGTTCGTTCACGTGACACGGGCCCCCCGAGGCATGTCATGACTGGCGTCTATTTCACGACGCTGAGGCGATCCGGGTTTCGGCCAACGGACCGATTTCGTCCAGGGATAGCAGGGCGCACGACATGGCCTCGCCAAACCATTCCACCATCGCCGCGAGAAAGATAGGAGCCAAGCAGACGGCACACGCGTGTTTCGTATTGACATGTGACATGTGACATGTGACACGGAAAGCACAGCAAGCATTCCGTGGACTCCTAATGGCTCCTATGTGCTGACCGCATTTATCTACCGGATTCAGCTCGTGGACAGGAGTAAAGTATCTCGACTCGTACCTTGTACGGTACAAGTACCGGTACGTACTGGTACCGTACCGGTACCTGCAGCACGTGCAGAGCGTGGGAGGTACGAGAGGGGGAGAGAAAACGACGGACAGGAGCGGCAGGGGCGGTACCGGCGTGGGTAGGCGGGGGTGCGGGCGTCGAGCAGTGCGGGCGTCGGTGGGCTGAGCGATGGCGGGCGGCAGTCGCACGCGCTCGAGGAGGGGCGCTGACGCGAGCGCGAGCGAGCTAGGCGCAGAGCCGGTTGGCGGCGCGGTCCAAATGGATGCGAAAGCGGCGATCAAGGAGGTGCTTGAAAGCATCTCGTTGAGTCGATACTACAACCGGATCGTGACGAGGTACAGCACGCTCTCCCCGCTGTAGGCGACTTACGCATGCTGATCTGCGGAGTGTCGGCGTTGCCCTTTTCGGCCAGAGGGACAAGATCATCCAAGCCTTCAGGGATTTGGACTTGGAGGCCGACGCCGAACGTGAGGCGCGGCAGCTGATTGAGCGCGGGCTGGCCCCCGCTGGGATAGTGCGCACGAGTCTTTGGCTTGATAAGGCATCCTGCTCGACGCTGACTGCGCTTCCAGAGGGACTCATGGTCGGCGGAACCCTGAGCCTGACGGGCTGCTCGGCTCTGACCAGCCTGGGCGACGGCCTCAGCGTCAGCGGTCTTCTCGAGCTCTACGGCTGTTCGGCGCTGCAGGAGCGGCACCGCGGCGACATGAGCGCCTTATTTGAGCAGCTTTCCGCGGTGCTAGGGCCCAAGGCTGGGGTCTCTCTCGCTGAGTGGGGTGCTGTCGAGCATGTGCCCGATGGCTTTAGCGTCGGCGGCGATCTCGATCTTTTGGGCTGCGGGGCCCTGACTAGCCTGGGCGACGGCCTCAGCGTCGGCGGCAACCTCAATCTCAGCCGCTGCTCGGTCCTGACCAGCCTGGGTGACGGCCTCAGCGTCGGCGGTCATCTCGAGCTTTCCTACTGTTTGGCACTGCAGGAGCGGTACCGCGGCGACATGGGCGCCTTCTTCGAGCGGCTTTCAACGGTGCTGGGGCCCGAGGCCGGGCTCTCTCTCGCTGAGTGGGGTGCTGTCGAGCATGTGCCCGATGGCTTTAGCGTCGGCGGCGATCTCGATCTTTGGGCTGCGGGGCCCTGACCAGCCTGGGCGACGGCCTCAGCGTCGGCGGCAACCTCAATCTCAGCCGCTGCTCGGACCTGACCAGCCTGCCAGACGGCCTCAGCGTCAGCGGTCATCTCGAGCTTTACGGCTGTTCGGCACTGCAGGAGCGGCACTGCGGCGACATGGGCGCCTTCTTCGAGCAGCTTGAAACGGTGCTGGGGCCCGAGGCCGGGCTCTCTCTCGCTGAGTGGGATGCCGTCGAGCATGTGCTAGATGGCTTCAGCGTCGGTGGCGACCTCAGCCTTACGCGCTGTTCGGCCCTGACCAGCCTGGGCGACGGCCTCAGCGTCGGCGGTCATCTCGATCTTCGCGGTTGCTCGGCCCTGACAAGCCTGGGCGGCGGTCTCAGCGTCGGCGGCAACCTCAATCTCGGCCGCTGCTCGGCCCTGACCAGCCTGGGCGACGGCCTCAGCGTCGGTGGAAACCTCAATCTTTGGGATTGCTTGGCCCTGACCAGCCTGCCAGACGGCCTCAGCGTCGGCGGTGACCTCGATCTCGGCCGCGCTCGGCCCTGACCAGCTTGCCCACGAGTCTGGTCAAGGTCAACGGCATGCTCGACCTGGACGGTTGCGAGGAGCTTACCAGTTTGCCCGAGGGGCTCCATGTGCATGGCGACTTGTACTTGGTCGGCTGCACGGCTCTGACAAGCTTGCCGACGAGCCTTCGCGTCAACAACACGCTCGACCTGAACGAGTGCACGGTGTTGGAGGCGCAGCACGTCGAGGACATAAAGGCCTTTCTGGTGGCGCTGCGGGAGATCATTGGGCCGAGCGGTGGTCTGGGACTTGGCGGGTGGACAACCATCCGCGAGCTGCCTGATTGCTACGCCGACATCGGTGGCCAGCTCAACCTGTCCAGGTGCACCGCCCTCACTCGTCTTCCTGAGGGCCTGCACGTGCGTGGCAATCTGCAGCTCTATGAGTGCACAGCGCTACGTCGTCTGCCAGATGGCCTTCGAGTGGAGGGCCGGCTTTCCCTCATGGGCTGCACGGCGCTCACGAGTCTCCCAGCCGGTCTTTGGGTCTCTGGTGACCTCAACGCCAGGCAATGCACTTCTCTCACAAGCCTGCCGGAGGACCTGCACGTCGGCGGAGACTTGAGCTGGAAAAGTGCACGTCGCTGGAGTCTACCAGCCGGTCTTCAGGTCTCTGGTGGCCTTAACGCCGTGCGATGCACTTCTCTCACAAGACTGCCGGAGGACCTGCATGTCGGTGGAAGACTGTTGCGCATCCACTCGCAAGGAGCCTGGCCGCCGTGCTGCTGGCGTGCGCCGACACGAGAAGACCGCGCACGCCACGTTCACGACGGCACACGCCGCACGTGCCGAGCACGCGCGAAGGCCGCATGCGCTGCTGCGCGACCTGCTAGACTACGATCAATCACTCAACTTACATTCAACCCAAGATCAAGTCTCAACAGGTTATGGGCCTTTAGGACTCAGGCTGCGCTACACGCACCACGCAGCCAAACACCCGCGACGACCGGGAGGCAAAGCAGAACCCCAACAGCAACAGCAACAGCAACAGCAACAGCAACAGCAACAGCAACAGCAACAATGACAACCGCCAAGACGCTCCCCATCCCGCGGCTGGCTGACGCCACCTACGCCGCATGGACAGCTTACGAGCGCCATCTCGAGGTCTACCTCGCCGTGACCTACGACATCCACTTCAGCGGCAAGCTCTACGACGCCAAGGCCTTCAAGGAGAGAACACCGACGCCGTTCTCATGGGCATCGTTATGGAAGGGATCGTCAACCGTCCTGACCTCATCGAGGTGATCTTCCGCAACAACGAGACCAAGCTGGGCACCTTCGCGCTCAACAACCTCAAGCGCCATTTCAACCGCAGCGGGTTCGCTGAGAAGGTGCGTCTGGTCAAGGAGATGACCGACTTCCAGCTCACCTCGCTCGACCCGGGCGAGATCAACACGCAGCTCGCCACCTTTGCGACGCTCGCCACGCGGCTCGAGACGCTCAACCTCACCGCTAACGAGCTCTCGATCATCTTCCTACTCAATGGACTCGGCAACTTTCACGCCCAGCTAGCCGCAACGAAGCAGAAGATCCACGAGCAGCTCAAGAAACGCGCCATCAGCCTGCAGAGCTGTATCGAGACCTTGGTGGACGAGGCCAACTACCTGGCAAGCGAGGCTCGCCACGACACCGAGCACGGGCTGTCCATGGCGAGCCTGCACCAAGAGGTCAGCCTCCGAGAGCAGCTCGCGGCCGTGGCCATGCCTACAACTGGGGCACCACGACGCGGCATCCCCAAGGCATTACTCGGTCGGTGTATCAGCTGCGGTTCTGACCAGCACAAGCGCGACAAGTGCCCCGAAAAGGGCCTCAAGTGCACCTTCTGCGGGCGTCAAGGCCACGTCGCCGCCGTCTGCATGCGCGATCCGCGCGTACAAGACGCTGACCCCGTTCCACGGCTTCCTACGACCGTGGCCTACCTTCTCCTCGAACAGCGGGACCTGAACATCCCCGCCATCGAAGCATCCGTGGGCCTCGCATGGGCGCGTTCAAACCTGGCATGGCCGGCATTCTCGACTCGGGCGCCAGCCACAGCGTCACCGGCCATCGCGAGCTGCTCACCGACTTTGTGCCATCGCCTCCTGGTTCGAACGCGAGCATCCTATGCGCCAACGGGACGACCAGCACGATACTCGGCACCGGCACTCTCAACTTTCGTGTCCAGGACGAGTCGCTTGGGCAGCACGTCGTCGCTGCGCCAATGCAGGCTCTTGGACTCGGTGCCCATCACCCTGCTCTCGTGGTCTCAACTTCTCGCCGCTGGTCACAAGCCCGACGTGGATCTCGGCAAGTCGCTCCTCATGATCAACCGCACGTCGCCCGTGCCTCTCGTACACACCCAAGGCGTCTGGGCCCTCACGTTCGAGTCCACCACGGCGTCGTCGGCGCCGCACGGTACCAGCCTACTTGGCCCGATGATCACGCCGGGCCCGGCCACGGTCGTCGCCGCCGTCGCCGTCTCGACATCCCTCGCGCATGCTCGCCTTGGTCACCCCGGTCACGCGCGACTTCGCAAGATCGTGGCCCACGGCAAGGGCCTCTCGCTGCAGCAATCGGCGGGTGATGACGACGTGCGCTGCCACTCTTGCGATCGATCGCAGATGAAGCGTGCAGCGCGCAGCACAGCGCCGTTACCTCCACGGTCCACGGACATCGGCCAGTACTGCCACGCGGACGTGGTCGGGCCTCTTCCCCTCAGCCCGGCCAAGTTTCGCTTTGCCCTCAACATCCTCGACGACCACTCGGGCATGGCTCGCACGTTCGAGCTCCGGTCTCTACTCGATCTCCCAAAGGCCTTCGACCAGTGGCGCGTATTCTGGCATACACTCGGGGATGCGTTCGGATCTCGCGTTATTCAGACGGACGCCGCCTCTGTCTTCCTCGGCAACAGTGAATCCGCGCGCCAGTTCCTGAGTTTCGACTGGCATCATCGGGTCACGACCCCCGAGGCGCATCACCTCAACGGCAAGGTCGAGTCCTTCAACCGGATTTACTCCTCGGCGCGGCGCTCCTGGCGGCGACCAACCTTCCCGTCTCCTGGTGGCCCCACGCACTGCAGACTGCCGTGTACCTCCGCAATCTCCGGCAACGGGCCAACGGCAAGCCCTCGCCGTACTTCGTGTGCTACCAGCGTCAACCACTACTTTCTCACCTACGGACGTTCGGCTGCCTAGCGTATGTCCATGCCCCACGGGCCCTCAAGGCACACGACCGTGCCCGGCCCGCCATCTTCATCGGCTACGGTGAAAACCACTCGACCGGCACCTACCGCTTCTTCATGCTCGACACCGGCCGCATCGTCCACTCGCGTTCGGCCGGCTTCCACGAGACCATCTTTCCAGAGCCTGGCGATGCGGCCGCAACGTACACTGCAGGCGGCGCGCTGCCGCTCACGCCCATACTCCGGACGACAACGGTTCACTTCGCTCCGCTGCCAACGGTCTCCACGACGGCGCCCAGCTCATCTCCGGCGGCGAATTTCGCGGATCCGGCCGCGAACTCCGCGAATCCGGCGGCGACCTTTCCAGGTCCGGCGGCGACCTTCCCAGGTCCGGCGGCGGCCTCTGTGGACCCTGTGGCAAGCACTCCACCCGCGGCGGCGTCACCGGCATCCGCTACGTCCAACTGTCCCTCCACGGCCGGACCGCCGGCGGCGATCTACCCACGCTCGATCTGGACGTCCCGTGGTCGCCCAGCTCTCCGGCGCCAAACAGTGACGCTGCGTCCGACACGACGGACACATCTGACTCCGACTACGTCGACAGTGGCTCCCGCACCTCGGACGTCTCCAGTGACATCAACCTCGCCTACTACGTCCCTCCCTGGTGTCCGTACCCAGCACGGCGGCGAACCTACACCACTTCCTCGAAGGATCGCTGCATGCAGACATGCAGAACGAGGTCTGCATGATCGCTGCTGGCACCAACCCGATGCTCGCCGACAATATCCCAACGCCCGAGACCCACAAGTACCTGGCATTGCCCGCCGAGCATCAGGCGCCATGGCGTGCATCCATGAACGAGGAGTGGCAGAGTCTGCTGGGCACCAACACGTTCGAGGTCGTCAAGCTGGTGCGCGGCGACAAACCCATCAGCACCAAGTGGGTCTTTCGCCGCAAAGCAAGCGGTCGCTACAAATCCCGGTGCGTTGCCCGCTTCCAGATGGCCAAGGGCGTCGACATGGAGGACATCTACAGCCCGACCGCGAGCGCCGTCAGCGTCAAGAGCTGCATGCACATCGCCAAGTCGATCGGCATGTCCATCGTCCTCCTGGATGTCAAAACGGCGTTTCTCCATGCAGAAATTGACGCCAGCATGCACCGCATCATCGTCAGGCCTCCGCCCGGCATCACCCTCGACAACAGCTACGGCCTGCTGCTGCGCAAGAGTCTGTACGGCATTTCGTCGGCGCCGATACGCTGGCACCGCCACTGCACTGACAAGCTGCTTCAGTACGGGATGAGGCAATCGGGCGTCGACAAAACCGTGTTCAAGCTCTTCTACCCAGGCACGAAGACGCTCAAGCTACTGCTCATCGTCTACGTGGATGATGTGGCGGCTTGCTACCACGACAAGGCCGACGTGGACCACCTGGTCGCGGCGCTGCGCAAGAGTTTCGACATTGGCGATGGCGACCAAGATCGATACCTCGGCCTCCACATCAAGCAGGACGCCAAATCTGTGACTCTGTCGCAGCATCACCTCGCCGAGGAGATGCTCGACATGTGCGACCTCACGGAGTGCAACGGCGCCAACATCCCAGTCTCGCCGAGCATGACCCTCGACAAGCGCGAAAGCAACGTGCCAGGCCCGGATCATCAACTTTACCGCACGATCGTCGGAAAGCTTCTCTTCCTGCTGCAAAGTCGGCCCGACCTGGCCTTCGCAGGTCAACTGCTGTCCCGCTTCGTCGCATGTTCGGGTCCTGAGCACTTCGCCGCCCTCAAGCGTGTCCTTCGGTACCTCAAGAGCACCATCGACTTCGGCTTCCACATCAAGGGCGCCGCCACGGTCGACGACATCTACATCAGGGCATATTCAGACGCAAGCTACCACGGAACTAAACCCACGATATGCGGCATCGTCGTCTACCTCAACTCAACGCCCGTCATCGTTCAGTCGAAGAAGGCCAACCTGGTCGCCACCAGCACCACCGAAGCAGAACTTCTCGCCCTGTACCAGACGGCACTGCGCGTGGTGTACTGTTGAGATTAGGTGATTGCTTGATTGATATAAGGGAAAGTAAGCTAGAGAGGCCAGTGCAGATCTTGATAGGGAAGTCAAGCAAGAGCAGCCAACCCCAGGCTTGGGGTGTCCGCGAACGGGTGGCTCGCAGGAGTGCACACTCGGGGCACGCGCAGTAGTCGGCCTGGGGTGTCCGCGAACGGGTGGCTCGCAGGAGTGCACACTCGGCGCACGCGCAGTAGTCGGCCTGGATCTTGCCGAGAACCGGAAACTCGGAGCCAAGTCCCGAGCCGGCCGGTGGGCCTCGTCGGGCATCGGCCCTGGGCCATCGGGACCGGACTCTGGGCTCCGAGGGTGGTCCTCAAAACCCGACCTGGTGTCAAGGGGGTGGACCTTGACACCTGACCGGGACCTCGGTCGGCGTGGATCGGACCAGGACGTCGGGGACCAGGCTCCTTGCGAGTGAGGCGCAACATGTACCTGAGACTGTTCCTCCTCGAGCTCGGCATTGAACAACGAGCGCCCAGCGTGCTGCACTGCGACTGCCTGCCCTTGATCAACCGATTGACAAACGACCACGCCTCTGCGCGCACTCGCCACCTCGCAACGTACCAACTCAAGGTCGCAGAGCTCGTGTCGCACGGCTTCATCACCATCAAGCACTGCTCGCAGGAAGACATGGTCGCAGACTCCCTCACCAAGCCCAAAGCTCGCGATGCGTTCGAGCCCTTCGTTAGCAAGCTAGCTGTCGCCTGCACTTGAAGCCTCGGACTCCGGCGGCGTGTTGCGCATCTACTCGCAAGGAGCCTGGCCGCCGTGCTGCTGGCGTGCGCCGACACGAGAAGACCGCGCACGCCACGTTCACGACGGCACACGCCGCACGTGCCGAGCACGCGCGAAGGCCGCATGCGCTGCTGCGCGACCTGCTAGACTACGATCAATCACTCAACTTACATTCAACCCAAGATCAAGTCTCAACAAGAGCACCCTGCCGACCGGTGCGGCCGCCTCGGCATGTGCGTGGAGGCCGAGTGCGTCAGTTACGAGGCGCAATGCTCGGCTGCCGGCGAGCTGTTTGGCATCTCGTTTGACGCCAAGCCGTGCAAGACGGACGCCAACGCCAACCCCTGCCAGATGCTAACCTGCGAGGAGAACGACCAGTGCCGCGAGTACTCGCTCGGCGACGACAACATCCCGCTGACTGTGCAGCCGGGCACGCCCTGCGGCGACGCGAGCATGTGCGGGACGGCGTGTGCACGCCTGTGGCGGAGGTCGCCGCCAAGGAGGAAGCGGCAAAGCTGGGCAGCCCGCCGATCGTGGAGCTCAGCCAGGTGGAGGCCGAGCCCATGTCCACGGACGAGGACGGCGACGGGCGCCTGCTCTCGAGCGGCACGTTCTACCAGATCAAGAACCCGGCCAGCGGACGCTGCATGACGATCAGCCACGACGGGAACCTGTACATGCAGGTCTGCCACGGCGGCTGGTCGCAGCGGTTCCGGGTCGATGCTTACTGGCGCATCGTGGCGGGCAACAGCAACCAATGCGTCGACTACAACTTTTCCAACGGGAACCTCTACTTGCATGACTGCCACAGTGGCAGCAACCAGCGGTTCTTCATTGACTGGCGCAACCGTATCGTGACGCGGTACAACGGTCATTGCGTCGATCGGCACATGCACACGAACAACCTGTACGTGCACTCTTGCCACATGGGCTCCAACCAGGTGTTTTCACTTTGAGCGCCTGTAAATCGAATCGAAACGAACACAGGAAGAAGATTCGTTATCTCCACGAACGTCCCCAGAGCGAGTAGCGCGCGCGCGATGACAAGCCAGCTTGCTCACTTGCACGCTCGCATACCGGGCCTGTCAAGCAGCTATCTCCAACTGGGGACGCCAAAAACGCTGTCGCCCAATGCGCGCGGCTCACAGACGGCAGGTGGGCGCTCGACGGCCCCAGCGACGACTGGCTGTAGACGGAATGTCACTCCAGGACTCGTACGGCGCTGGTGACGCTGGCGCGGGTGCGGTTATGTGCTCGACTTTCTTGAACAGTCGAGACGTGGCCCGAGGACCAAGTTGCTCGGCGCCGCGGGGAAGCAAAACCGCTGCTCTACTGCCACGGGCTCTGACATTGATGCGGACACCAGCACGGCCAGCGCCACGCGAGACAACAGCACCAGCGGCGGCGAAAGCTGTGACGAGCA
Source organism: Thraustochytrium striatum (assembly GCA_022244645.1). Lineage (NCBI taxonomy): Eukaryota > Bigyra > Thraustochytrida > Thraustochytriidae > Thraustochytrium > Thraustochytrium striatum. The sequence goes on along the minus strand of JACDIV010000106.1, from coordinate 19,427 downwards.
AGCCGAAAGAGCGTACTCCAAGTACGTACCGCACTTGTGGACCGGCAATCTGACAGACACGATCGTCAAGGAGCCTGGTGGAACCATGCAGCAGAATGGGAAAAAGCAAGCGCAGCGACCAGAAGAGCCAAAAGGAGTGCTTTGCGGGCGGAGCAAAAACAAGCAACACTCGCGCTTCCCACCTGGTCCCCCACGGTAGTACTAGACGAGCCCAACGGGGCTTAGCTACGAAGTTCGGATGAGATTCGGCGGTCGAAATACCCGTGTATGATCGCTTGTGATCGATTGTCGTCTGCTCGTGCTCATTTAACCCCATCCACTCATTTCGAAGTCCTTAGGAGAAATGTATAGCGAAAACACTAGGACTTGACACAGAAGCGACACGAACGCCAACTCCACAACGGATCTGGATCTTTTTGTTGACGATTGCAGTGTCTCTCGGGCTGGGACGCCGAGCAGCTGCTTGCGATCGCGGCGTCGCAAGTGAGCGGAGGCGCCGCCTGTGCCGCATAGGCCGAGGGACAGTCGGTGCTAGACCGCCAAGTGAAAAGCTATAATCTTGTCCACGTTGATTTGTGAACATTTTGGCTCGACGCGACTTGCTCAATCAAGAGTGCCTTTTTGTTTGCCGCTGGCCGCAGCAAGAACGACGATGGTGGTCAAAGCTAGGAGTTACTGCGAGTAGACAGACGCCAGGCCGTCTGCCAGGCCCGCGGCGCATTGTGGCGCGTCCAAGGAGAGAAGTGCAAGTTGATGGTTGGGCGGAACACAAGGTCGGCGCGCGCCCGAGCAAGGTCGGGTAGAAGACGAGAAAGGTGTCAGGAGGCTCGATGGTCTCGGCGGGAGGCGTGGCGGCCTTTGACGGCTCGACTGCCTCGCTTGTCGGCTTGGCGCTCTGTACAGCGCGAGACAGAGCGAAGAGTTGGCCTCCGCGTCGAGGCGAACGATCGACGAGTGGCGAGTATTGAGGCCAGGTGACGCAACGATGGGCGCAGCCTCGCTCAAGCAGAGGGTGCTAGGCCGTTTGCCGGGCTCTGGGCGCGATGTGGCTAGCTCATGGGTAGCAAATTGATGGGTGCCCGGAGCAGCGGAAACGAGCTCATGCAGAGGACGAGCTATCGGCGCGGAGGCCGGAAGAGGACCTTGGTTGCTTTGTCGGCGAGTGGAAGGGCCTGCTGACGGCCTCACGGCACGCTGTGTGGCTGGTTTACTCTGAGCAAGTTGAACACGGAGAACAAGCCCGCGACGGTGCGGAAGCGAATCAGCGACACGGAGCAAGTACTGGGGGCATGGGACGCAACGGTGGGCGCATCCTCACTCGGGTGGAGGGCGCTAGAGCGTTTGCCGGGCTCTGGGTGCGATGTGACAGGCGCGAGAGCAAGAATTTGATGGTAACGCAGAGCAGCAGAAACGAGCTCATGCGGACGCCGAGATACGGGCGGAGAGGCCCGTTGGGGGCCTTGGTTGCTTTGTCGGGCGAGCGGAGAGGGCTGCTGACGGCTTCGTGGCGCGCCGTATTGGCTTGCGCACTCTGAGCAGGTCGACCAAGGCCAGCAAGCCCGTGACGCTGCGGAAGCGATTCAGCGACAAGGAGCGAGTACAAGGGGCAGCAGACGCAACGATGGGCGCGGCCTCGCCTGAGCGGAGGGCTCTAGAGCGTTTGCCGGGCTCTGGGCGCGATGTGGCTTGCGCGAGAGCAAGAAATTGATGGTTACGCAGAACAGCGGGAACGAGCTCATGCTGAGGCCGAGATACGGGCGGAGAGGCCCGTCGAGGGCCTTGGTTGCTTGTCGGGCGAGTGGAGAGGGCTGCTGACTGCCTCGCGGCGCGCCGTATCGGCTTGCGCACTCTGAGCAGGTCGACCGAGGCCAGCAAGCCTGTGACGGTGCGGAAGCGAATCAGCAACATAGAGGTACTGGGAGCAGGGAACGCAACGGTGGGCGCGGTCTCACCTGAACAGAGGGCGCTAGTGCGTTTGTCGGGCTCTGGGCGCGATGTGGCTTGCGCGAGAGCAAGAAATTGATGGTTACGCAGAACAGCGGAAACGAGCTCACGCTGAGGCCGAGATACGGGCGGAGAGGCCCGTTGGGGCCTTGGTTGCTTTGTCGGGAGTGGAGAGGGCTGCTGACAGCTTCGTGGCGCGCCATATCGGCTTGTGCACTCTGAGCAAGTCGACCGAGGCCAGCAAGCCTGTGACGGTGCGGAAGCGAATCAGCGACATGGAGGAGGGCCTGGGAGCAGGGAACGCATCGGTGGGGGCGGTCTCGCCTGGGTGGAGGGCGCTAGAGCGTTTGCCGGGCTCTGGGCGCGATGTGGCTTGCGCGAGGTAGTAAATCGATGGTTGTCCAGAGCAGCGGAAACGAGCTTACGCGGACGCCAGGATACGGGCGGAGAGGCCCGGAGGCCTTGGTAGCCTTGCCGGATGAGCGGAGAGGCCTGCTGACAGTTTCGTGGCGCGCCGTATCGGCTTGCACACTCTGAGTAGGTCGACCGAGGCCAGCAAGCCCGTGACGGTGCGGAAGCGACACAGCGGCAAGGAGCGAGTACAAGGGGCAGCAGACGCAACGGTGGGCGCGGCCTCGCTCTGGTTGATGGTACCAGGCACTTTGCCGGGCTCTAGGCGCGATGTGGCTTGCGCGAGAGCAATAAATTGATGGTTACACAGAACAATGGAAACGAGCTCACGCTGAGGCCGAGATACGGGCGGAGCGGCCCGTTGGGGGCCTTGGGTGCTTTGTCGGGCGAGTGGAGAGGGCTGCTGACGGCTTCGCGGCGCGCCGTATCGGCTTGCGCACTCTGAGCAGGTCGACCGAGGCCAGCAAGCCCGTGACGGTGCGGAAGCGAGAGAGCGTCATGGAGGGGGGCCTGGAGCAGGGAACGCAACGGTGGGCGCGGCCTCGCCTGGGTAGAGGGCGCTAGAGCGGTTGCCGGGCTCTGGGCGCGATGTGGCTTGCGTGAGAGCAAGAAATTGATGGTTACACAGAACAGCGGAAACGAGCTCACGCTGAGGCCGAGATACGGGCGGAGAGGCCCGTTGGGTGCCTTGGATGCTTTGTCGGGCGGGTGGAGAGGCCTGTTGACAGCTTCGTGGCGCGCCGTATCGGCTTGCGCACTCTGAACAGGTCGACCGAGGCCAGCGAGCCCGTGGCGGTGCGGAAGCGACACAGCGACAAGGAGCGAGTACAAGGGGCAGCAGACGCAACGATGGGCCCGGCCTCGCTCTGGTCGACGGTGCCAGGCACTTTGCCGGCTCTGGGCGCGATGTGATAGGCGCGAGAGCAGCAAATTGATGGTTACAAGAACAGCGGGAACGAGCTCACGCTGAGGTCGAGATACGGGCGGAGAGGCCCGTTGGGGGCCTTGGTTGCTTTGTCGGGCACCCACTGACTGTCTCGCGGCGCGCCGTATCGCTTGTGCACTCTGAGCAAGTTGAACGAGGCCAGCAAGCCCGTGACGGTGCGGAAGCGACACAGCAACATGGAAGAGGGCCTGGGAGCAGGGAACGCAACGGTGGGCGCGGCCTCACCTGGGTGGAGGGCGCTAGAGCGTTTGCCGGGCTCTAGCGCGATGTGGCTTGCATGAGAGCAAGAAATTGATGGTTACACAGAACAGCGGAAACGAGCTCACGCTGAGGCCGGGATACGGGCGGAGAGGCCCGTTAAGGCCTTGGTTGCTTTGTCGGGCAAGTGGAGAGGGCTGCTGACGGCTTCGTGGCGCGCCGTATCGGCTTGCGCACTCTGAGCAGGTCGACCGAGGCCAGCAAGCCCGTGGCGGGGCGGAAGCGACACAGCAACATGGAGAAGGGCCTGGGAGCAGGGAACGCAACGGTGGCGCGGCCTCGCTCTGGTCGACGGTGCCAGGCACTCTGCCGGGCTCTGGGCGCGATGTGACAGGCGCGAGAGCAAGAAATTGATGGTGACACAGAACAGCGGAAACGAGCTCACGTTGAGGCCGAGATACGGTCGGAGAGGCCCGTTTAAGGGCCTTGGGTGCTTTGTCGGGCGGGGGAGAGGCCCACTGACAGCTTCGTGGCGCGCCGTATCGGCTTGCGCACTTTGGGCAAGTTGAACGGGCCAGCAAGCCCGTGACGGTGCGGAAGCGAATCAGCGACAAGGAGCGAGTACAAGGGGCAGCAGACGCAACGATGGGCGCGGCCTCGTCTGAGCGGAGGACGCTAGAGCGTTTGCCGGGCTCTGAGTGCGATGTGTCTGGCGCGAGAGCAAGAAATTGATGGTTACGCAGAATAGCGGAAACGAGCTCACGCGGACGCCAGGATACGGACTGGGGGGCGGAAGGAAGGCTTAATTGCTTTGCCGGGCGAGTGGAGAGGTCCACTGACAGCTTCGTGGCGCGCCATATCGGCTTGCGCACTGAGCAAGTTGAACGAGGCCAGCAAGCCCGTGACGCTGCGGAAGCGAACGAGCGACAAGGAGCGAGTACAAGGGGCAGCAGACGCAACGATAGGCGCGACCTCGCCTGGGCAGAGGGCGCTAGTGCTTTGCCAGGCTCTTGGCGCGATGTGGCTAGCGCGAGGGTAGCAAATTGATGGTTGCGCAGCACAGCGGAAACGTGCTCACGCTGAGGCCGAGATACGCGCGGAGAGGCCCGTTGGGGGCCTTGGTTGCTTTGTCGGGCGAGTGGAGAGGCCCACGGACAGCCTCGCGGCGCGCTGTGTCGGCTTGCGCACTCTGAGCAGGTCGACCGAGGCCAGCAAGCCCGTGGCGGGGCGGAAGCGACACAGCAACATGGAGAAGGGCCTGGGAGCAGGGAACGCAACGGTGGCGCGGCCTCACCTGGGTGGAGGGCGCTAATACGTTTGCCGGGCTCTGGGCGCGATGTGACAGGCGCGAGAGCATCCAAATCGAAATTACGTGGCCTTGGACACTGGAAACGCACGCTGAGGCACCAGGATGCAGGGTAGAGGACGGAGCAGCGCCCTGCGCTCTCGACAAACAGGTGAAAAGCACTGCCGCCGGGCTCACAGCTCCGCGTTTCACTTGTGGCGACCTGTCGAACAGGCTTGAGACGCAGAGTTACCCGAAGACGACCTCTCTGGGCTGGTAAAGAGCGCTTGCACGCGGCAGAGTGTGGCGACGCTCGCGTCCGTGTGGTAGACTAGCGGTTTCATGAGCTGGTCTCGTCGCTCCTCGAGGCTCGATCCTCTCAGCGGGCTTGTCATGGTCGTCGTCGTCGTTCAGGCTTGATGGACTTCTGGTGGACGGCTCGCAGGGACCAAGAGGGGCAGGGGCAGGGGCAAAAGACGGCATGGGGCTTGGGCCGGCAGGTGGCGACGGTCACTGGCCAGCTTGGCGACTCGTTGCTTGGGCGGCAACAAGTCCGCGGCGGTGCTTGTCGCCTTTGTCGACACCGAGGTGGGCTTGGCCAAGGAGCGGCGACCAAGTGAGACGAAGTGGTAAAGGAGCCGGGTGTTTGGGCTCTGGGCCAGGATATGGAGCGCGTCGAGGTGTTGCGACGGTTCGGCGACGCCCTGCAACACTGTGGCGCCGGTTGGACTTGGCATGAGGAGGACAACGCGGATGAGGACGATTGTGGCCACTTTGATGATGCACCACGGTGCGAGGCGGGCGAATACGAGACGTCGAGGGCGTTCATGGCCACGAGGGAGGTGAAGGCGTGCACGATCGTGATGGGCAATCCCACGGGACGCTCCACGACGACCGAGATGAATAGGTGGAGAAGCAAAGGGACGGACGGACACCAGCCAGTGCAAGGCACGGGCAGTGCAACCAGGCTTGGTTCGTACCGTGCCAATAGCGGTACGCCAGGCTATCTGATGGCGCTGCGGCTCTGGCCTGGTGCGGCCTGACATGGCAAGCTGGACGAAGAACAAGAGTGAAGTCGACGACGCCGTCCAAGGCACAGGCGTCGTGCAAGGCAGAGAGCAGACCCACAAGCAGCCTGGGGAGCTTGTATGACTCGATGTGCAGATGGAGAAGAGCGCAAGGAGTGCCGCTGCGTGTCTGGTCGGCCTGAAGGCTGGAGGCAACGAGACGACCACAACGTGGACGTCCTGGTGATCTCGTCGATGGAGGGCAAAGCCACCAAGAAGGCCGATGGCGCGGCCGTAAACACGGCAGGGCTCAACAGGGCGCGTGGGAGAAGCGCTTTGCGGGCTGCAGCATTGTCGCAGCGTGGCGCAACGAGTTCGAAGAGACATGTTGCCAGCAACGCAGAGAAGCAAGCAATGGTGGGGGCGGAGCGCGCGCAAGAGAACTCGATCGCGTCGTGGCGCAGGTAGACGAAGGCTGTGTAGCGCTCGGCGGCACTCGGTCTGGCTCTCGAGCGGGTCTTGTGCCGCCGCGGTTGCTTGGAAGGGCAGAGGTGGTTGTTGGCCAGGCTTGGTCGTGAGTGATCCAGGAGAGGCGATGACAAAGAGGTGGAGGAGGTCAAAACGGAGGGGTGGAGGAGGTCGAGGCAAAGGCGTTGGAGGATACTGCACGGCCAAGTGCGTCTTGTTGCGTTGCTGGGCGCCGTTCGTGGCGTTGACGAGCTGGGGAAAAAAATGGAGGATGGCTGCCAGCAACGTCGCAGGGCGTGCAGACGCAAGGATAGAGGGCCGAGAACACGATAATGAGCAGGATGTACGGTCGGGGGAGGCCGCCAAGGCGGCTATTGGTGACATCGTCGTCGTGGGTCATGGCGAACTCGAGGTCAGCAAGTGGTGGAGAATGAACGTGTCGGCGGCAGGGCTCGCGCGCAAGGCACACAGACGGATCGGAGTCACACAGACGGGTCCTTAGGGAGCTCGGGACATGGGCGCAGACGATCGCCAGCAGTACCGCGGATTCTGTGGTTGCGTGGTGCGCTTGGAGCATGATGTCCGAGCCGAGCAAGTTGGGGTGAAGAGGAGGCGGTGTGGCGAAGAGCAGGGGCGTAGCGGGGCTAGGAACAAATGTCACCATCGGCCAGCAGGGATGTGCACTCCAGTCTCTCGTGGGTCCTCTTGCGTATCTCAGAGCAGTGGAGTTGGCGTGGCTGTGGCGGCTGGCGAAGGCCTCTTTGCGGCACGGCCAAGGGAGAGCGACGGGTGGAAGGGTCATGGAAGGATGCGATGGCGACCCGGCCAGGAAGCGATGGCGCTGGGCGAGTTTGTCGCTGTGGTCTGGAGTAGGGAGGCTGTGGGTTGTTGCAAGTTGTGAAAGTGTTGAAGATCTTGGGTGTGGCTTGGCTGTTCCGAGAGGCGAGCACGAGCAGTAGGCGGTGGCCAACAGGCGGAGGTGCACGGAACGGGGGTGGAGGTGCTGATTCCGATGCCAGCCGATGCGCTTGCTGTTCTGGGCGCTAATGGCAGCGTCAGAGACGACGGAAGGGTCTCGGTGTTGGCAAGGTGACGCTGCAGAGCGCAGAGAACCGCCAAAGGAGGGCAAAGAAGGCGGCGCAGGGTGGGTTGAGAGGAGACAGAGGCCGCGAGCTTGCTCATCATGCCGTAATGAACCAGGGCGTTCCCACGAGCAAGGAGAAAGCTTGGTCTTGTTTGGGCTGAGAAGGAGCAGAGGCCACCTGTGCAAGAGGAGGCGGTGTAGCGCCAGACGAGGAGTGTGGAGCTATCGGCGCGATGGAAGAGACGAGGCGCCGCACATGCGTCTTGCTGATCGGATCGCGCGTCTTGGAGTGTCAAGAACGAGAAGAGGGCGGGCGACCAGGGAGAGGGTTGAACGCACGCACGCGCAAGCCAGGCTGCGAAGAGAAGAGTGCGATGGACAGACTGGCGGGGACGCGACGGATAGAGTGCGGGTCATCGTGGTGCTTGGTTGCAGGCTTGGTTGTCTGGGCGGCTGCAAACAATCTGAATGCTTGGGTGTGGTCGAGTCGGGCGTCTAGGGAGAATCGGAGGCAGTGGATGGCAGGGACGAGATTGAGGTGGCGCAGGACGAGGATGGAGAGGCTCGGCAGCCGAGTCGAGTCGCCATGCTCGCAGTGTCAGCCGCGTCGGCAAGTTGGAAGGAGATGGTGACAGTGGCAAAAGGTGAAGAAGAGCCGGAGAGCGAGTGGACGGAGGGCAAGCAAGACAGACAGATGGGCGGCGGGATGGAGACGACGCAGACTGAGGCGGCGAGCTGCACTAGTGGCGTTGGCATGAACCATGGCGTGATTGCAAAGAAGCACACGGCCAGACAAGCGAGCAAGGAAGAAAATGGTTGGAAGCAGGCACGACGAGATGGCCTGAGAAGCAGCGCAGACGAGACACAGGGCCACGGCGGGGCTCGGGACACAGGTGAAGTTGGCAGCCAGCGCCACTGCCGCTCCTTGGGTCGTGGTGCGGCGTTCGAGGAGCAGCACAGAGCGAGAAGGTTGTCGAGGGTGATTATGCCACAGAGGAAAGGGTTGCACGGGCTGGAGACGAGTTGAACGCCGAGAATGGATGCAGGAGCGGCTGTTGATGGGCTTTGCCGGTGGCGTGGCGTCGTTGAGGACGAGCGAGTGGCTGAGTTGGGCAAGATGAGGAGATGTCGAGAGCGCATGGGCAAGCCAGGCGGTGGCGAGAGGGAGGAGAGTGGATCGGAAGGCTTGGCGGGACGTGGCACAGGTGGACCAGAGCATCGGCGCGTCTGAGAGCTCTGAGATCCGGCGCAGGTGGCTGCTGTAGGTGGTTGAACAAACAGAGCACTTGTGGTTGTGCGGTTGGTCAGTCTGGAGGCGAGGTTGAGATCAAGAGTGGCGGTGAACAGGTCGAGGAGCCCGGGCAGAGGTGGAGATGAGCGGGAGCCAACTCGACACGGCCCTTGGTGGGTTTGGCAAGATCAGCAGCGTCGGCGACTTGCGCGCGCTTCAAGACGATGATCGAGTTGAGAGCAAAGGAGCCTTGCGTTGTGAAACAGGAGGGTCCGGGACGGTATGGGACAAGAGGCACGGGCGATCGAGGCGGCAGACTCACGGGCAAGCGTCAGAATGAGCCAGAGCGTGGTCGCGAGCAGAGACAGCAAAATGTTTGTTTCTTGGGGTCGTGTGGCGCTTCCGAAACGGAGAGAGTGCGAGGCTGAGAAGAGATCAGTCGCGGCGAGGCGAATGAAGTGGCCGTGGTGGCCTTTGGCAGCCTCGCTATATCTCATGGCCGTGCGAGGAGGTCGTGGACTCGTGTGGCGTTGGTGGTCGGTCCTTGTTGTTGTGAGAAGCACGTCGACAAGAGCGCAGACTCGGCCGAGGACTCGGTTGGGCGATCAGCCAAAGCCGATCCATGATTAAGGCCCTTCCTCGGGAGCCAGTCTGTCCACAGATCGGTCAGCGAAGATTCGGCGAAGAAAGATCTTTTCGCCATCAAGATCGTGAGGAGGTGAGCAGAGGCCGCCACGGGCGAGGCTGCGATGGCAAGAGCGCAGGGTGTGCGTGCGGGCGCGGGTTGGTGTCCACCGGCTCCAGCACACGGGCTCGACTCGGGAGCGGTGGTGCGAGGTGCTGGTGTTGGAAGAGCAGGCTGGTGAATGAGTGAATGAATGAACTTTGGCGAAGGGAGGTGGCAAGAGACGAGTTGTGGCGGCGGCGATGGCGGCAGCGATGGTCTCGGGGCGTTGCGCACGCGGGCGTCGGCACAGCAACCAGCGCGACAGGCCATGGGAGAGGCAGAAGAAGCTGGTCCGGACACGCATGCTGAGAATGACTGAATGGTAGCTGTCTGCGCCGGTAGCGGGTCGACGCGAGCACGTGCGGGCGAGCTAGGCGGCAGACGCGTCCAGTGTGGGGAGGCGCAGCAGACGCGCAGGACAGCGGTCATCATCGACCGGCAGAGGAGGCAGTGGCGCCCCTTCTGAGCTCGCGCGTCGTGGTTGGGCTTGTTGGTGTCGAAACGAATTTGTGGCAAAGTGTCGGGTCGACTCCCTCGGAGACCCTGTGCAAGTGTCCATGAAACATGGGAACAACAAGCAGGCAAGCCTTTGCCAAAAGTGCGACCAAAGTGCATTCTCCCCTCACGTTTCCTCGCACATTTGCATAACGGATGTTTCAACGGTCATTTTGGCGCGGATTCATGAGTAATCAGAGTAATGCTTTGAGTATTCAAGAGTGGTGTTGAGAGTGGGTTCAGTGTCGCAGCTGAGGGGGCGCTTGAGGGTGAAGATGAGGGGCGAAGAGAGGAGTTTTGCTTTTCTCTTCGTTTCTTCAAATCGGATCTCTTTGTCATGCAGGGCAGCCCACGTCCAAGTCCCTCGCGAGCGCGGAACGGTCGGGAACCGTTCCGCATGCCGCGGCAGGCCGACAAAGAGATTCGGCCGCGCGATGACCCGCTATCTTGACAGAGAGATTCGGAAGCGGGGACAAACGGGAAGATCGGAGTGACAGTTGGCTGGCGTGTGGCCAGAAGTTGGCCGGCTCGTGACCAGTTGACGGGCCCGTGACCAGCTGCTGGCTGGCTCGTGGCAAGGGAGCCAGCCGGAGCAGCTTGGTCGGACAGAGACAGGAGTGATTAGCAGTGCCTTTTCACTTGGAAGTGCGGAGCGAGAGTGTTAAGCGCCAAGCAAGCCATCTTACCCCTCAGACTTAGTCTTGCGGAGTAGCGCGGGACGCGGGACGAGGGCGAGGCTGACGCCGTGCGTCGAGCCGAACGCTGTGTAGAGGCCCACTGGAGTGAACACTCTGCGGTAGGCGTAACATTGCTAGCAATGCGTAGCCTCAGCAGCGACGAGGTTTGACGTGGAGGACGCCAGATGGCGACTGAGGCCGGGCACCGGCCAACCCGACGGTCCGGACGACCCGGATCGGGAAAGCTGCTCGCCTCGGGGGCGAACAGCAGAAGGAGAGGACCGGCAAGAGGGTCCTGCTGGACGACGACTGTGAAAGCGGTTGTGGAGCAGATGCGCCCGCTGTTGGAGCACAGATGCGCCCGCTGTTTGAACAGCAGATGCAGCAGATGCCCCGCTGTTGGAGCAGATGATGAACATGCGGGCCGGCGGCCAAGGGCCGCGGGCGCGGAGACGGAGGCCACGAAGGACGAGGTCCCGGGAAGCTCGGCGGCACGGAGGCCGCGGCCACGGGAGCCGGGGACCCGGGGAACTCTGGCACGGATCCCGACAACCGGGACGGGGAATCGACGGTGCGGGGCGACGGACCGCGGCAAGGTCTAGAGTACGGCTTTCAGACACCGGGCCCCGACGACAGACGCCGACACGCTCCGACGCGACGTCCCGCGTCAAGAGGGTCGTGCAGGTCCCAGGAGGAAAAGCACAGGAGTTCTTCGACGTGGTAGTCGGAGGGACAGGGGCTGAGGCCCCCGCGGCAGCGCGGGAGAGCCTGGTTGTGAGGAACCCCCCGCGCGCGCCGCGTCTGGTGGGGACTCGACCCAACGACCTGTACCGGTGGACCCAGGATGTACGCACATGGCTTGAGCAGTGCCAGCATGAACCTGCCGGCGACGTGGGGAGGCGCGTACCGCAGCCTGACGAACGAAGAGAAGATCTCGTTCCGGTTCGCGCTGCAGCAGGGACGCCCCCAGGACGATGCGAGGTTCAAGAAGGACCTCAAGGCGGTGGAGGACGACCTACCGATGTCGGACTTCATCCTGAGGAGGCTCGCGGAGATCGAGCACATCGCGGGTCGGTACGACCCCAGGCCGACCTGGCGGGACTCCGGACGAACCTGGTGGCCGGAGTACTTCGGCGGATCTCGGAGATCCGGATGAGCCCCACACCGCGGCGAATCGGCGAGTGGTCGGACTGTACCATGGCAGTTGGACGCGCCTGTTTCGAGGCGGGGATCAGATGGGTGGAGGCAGCAGGTGACGGCGTGGGGATACGGAGATCGAGAGCGAGGTCGCCGTGTTTCTCGAGCCTGTACTCCACGAGAAACAAGATCAGATACAGCAGGCGCTGCGACGCGCCATACCAGCGAGTCTGCATGATGTGCTGGAGCGCGCGGTGGATGCCGCGCGGCTGCGAGGCCTGGGCCTGGGCCAAGGAGGAGCTCAGGCGGGAGAAAGCAGCGCGGTGCGGAGGACGCCGCTGCTCTACTTCGAGGCGCTGCAGACGGATGGCTGGATGAACGAGACAGGGATCATCGAAGGTTCCCTCGTCAGAGGAGGGCATGACCGCAGGCAGGAAGCGGGCGCCCGCAGCACCCCCGCCCGCGGCGAGAGCGGGCGAGGGTCGAGGTGGCAGGGCCCGAGGAGGGCTGAGCCAGGGCCCTCCCCGCAGCGGCGGGGAGAGCGAGGCGTGGGCGGCTCGGGGGCCGATCACGCTCAGAGGCCGGGGCGCGGCCGACCCGAAGCAAGGGCGGCGCGCCAGGATCACCGGCTGGTGAGGAAGGCGGGGGCGATGTGCCGCAACCCGCAGTGTCCTAGTCCGCAGGGCCACGAGTGGGTCAGGTGGGACAAGGAGAGCAAGCGCCCGGTGCGAAACTGCGACAAGTGGTGCGACGACACGGAGAAGTACAGCGCCGAGATGCGCGCCTGCCGCGAGAGGCACGAGGAGGCGCCGGCCGAGTCGCACGGACCTAGGATGGTCGCCAGTGTGCGACAGTGGAACGAGATGATCCACGCCCCGGAGCAGGCCGTCGGGCTGCACGGCTCGGAGCTCGCAGGCCGGCAGCAAGGACGGCACTCGTGGGACACGAGAGTGGTCTTCACGAGCACGGACCCGGGGAGCGGGCGGTCCCAATCAGTCGGCGCGCGGGCTTCAAGGCGACCGCGTGGGCCGACTCTGGGGCCGACACGAACGTGATGCCGCCAGCGGTGTTGGCAATGATACAGAGGGCGATTCCCTACGCAGCACGCCCCTCGACAAGCCCATCCCGGTGGGCCTAGCCGACCACGCGGGCCGGATCAGGCCCGAGTCGGAGCAACCGAGAGGTACAGCATGGTGGCAGAGGTCACCTTGGACATGACCATCGACACCAATGTGATGTCGAATGGGCTCATGTTGCACAATACCACCTTCCTGGTCCCCGAAGAGCGCTGGCCGGGGACGGTGGTTCTCATCGGCTACACCTTCTTCGACGCGTTGAACGTGCCGTCGGTGTGGCAGACCGCCGCCGAGATGCACGGGCCAAGGACTGCGGACGGTCCGGCGGTGGTCGACATGGGCGACCGCTCCAAGGGGAGCGTGGGCGCCGGGGCTGGAGGCGGACCGGCGCGCTTGCCGGGTCGAGTTGCTGGAACCCTTGACCGCGGGGCCCGCCGGGTCGCTGCCCTTCATCGAGCCCGACGAAAAAGAGGACGAGCTCGACCGGATGTACTCCTGGAACGATCCGGACGTACGGATCCGGCCAGTAGCGGACTCGCCGCTCACCCCCATGCCGGAGGAGGATCTCCGGGACGTGCGTGCGGCCCTCGATGAGGTGGTGGCACGCGCGCGGCACCACGGCTTGGACGAGAACCTGGTCCCGTACCTGCAGGACGTACTGCGGGAGGCCGAGCCGATCATGAGGATTCGGTTCCACAGCGAGAAGACAGTACCAGTTACGCCCTGGGTCGACCCGATCATCACGGGCGCCCTGGAGCATGGACGATCGAGGAAGTTCGGCCAGCGCAGGTACAGTCCTGCGCAGGAGGAGTTCATGACGCGCAAGACGAAGGAGCTGGACGCGGGCGTCCTCATCCCCTTCGACGGGCGCATCGGCGACAAGCACGCGGCGTTCGCATACGCGCCCGCCGTGATCGCCGCGAAGTCGGGGCCGGACAAGTTCCGCCTCGCGTTTGACCTGAGACGGCAACGAGCTCGTGCGGTACGTGGGGTATCCAACGCAGCGGGCCGAGGCCCACCTCGCCAAGCTGAGCAGCTGGGAGGGGGGACACTTTGCCATGGACTTCCGGCACGCCTTCCACCAGATTCCCCTGGCGGAGGAGTCGCGGTTGCTCTTCATATTGGCGACCCATGACAGCCTGTTCCTCAGCCGGACGCTCATCATGGGGGCAGCGAACAGCATGGCGGCGTTGGACGTTGCACTCACGGAGGTCTTCGAGGGACTCCGGTTCCTAAGCCGATACGCGGATGATGCGGTTGGTGGTGGAGCGACGCAGCGCGAGGTCATCGACAACCTCGCCGCGACGCTGCGGCGCTGCGTCCAGTACAACCTGCGTGTCCATCCCGGCAAGCTGGAGGCATACGCGACCGAGAGCGTGTTCTTGGGCCGAGTGGTCAGCTTCAAGAAGATCAAGCCGGACCCGGAGAAGGTCAACGGCATCACGGGCATGCGCCCGCCGCGGACGGCGGCGGAGCTCATGACGTTCATCGGCGCCATCACGTGGTTGGCGCCGGCACTACCGCATGTGGCCGAGTTAATCCGGCCATTGCAGGACCTCAAGACGAGAGTCCTATCGCGCCTGCGTAGGAGGACCAAGCAGGCGGCGGCACGGGTGGACCTCAAGGACGAGTGGACCGACGTGCACACCGACAGTTTCAGGCGCGTGCAGGAATGCGTGGCCAACGCGGTCACGTTATACGCCCCGCAAGAGGGCGACGAGATAGCCGTCTTCAGTGACGCATCGCAGCATCACTGGGCCGCCGTGGCGGTGGCCATGGACCCGCCTGAGCTCGCCAAACCGCCCGCCGAGTGGGAGCCCAAGGGCTTCATCGGCTGGGTCGGAGGGACGTTCAAGGGCCCGCATAGCCGGTACGACATTCCCAGCAAGGAGGCCCTGGCCGCCATGCTCGGCACCAAGGCGTTTCTCCATTGGCTGATACGCGAGGACGGGTACCATCTCTGTACAGACCATGCCAACCTGGTGCATGTCTGGGCCCGCCGCAACAGCGCGGACACGTCGCGCATCGAGACCACGCGGATCGGGCGTTGGGCTCTTGCGCTCTCGAGGTACAGGGCGTGGGTGCACCACATCCCCGGCGAGGCGAATCTCGCCGCGGACTTGGGCTCGCGGATGCGACTCGACCCTGAGGAGGGGACGCGGTCGCTCGAGCCCGGACACCCGGACGTCGTCCGGGTCAAGGCCGTCACGCGCGCGCAGCAACGCGCCGCGGCCTCGGCGGCTTCCACGGACGCCGTTCCCATCGAGCCACGCCCGACCCGGGGCGCGACTCTGGGGGCAGCGGGCGGAACGGCCAGGAGCGGCGCGCGGAAGCCGAAGAAGCCGAAGAAGAAGAAGAAGGAGAACGCTCGACGGGGTGGCGGGCGCGGGAGCAAGCCACCAACGGCGAGCGAAGCCGCACCTCAGGAGGAGGGCGCCAGGGGCGTCGACAGCCAGGAGAGCGTCGGCGACCAGGACGAGACACCGAGTGTGAGTCGTACGACGAGGGAGTTTACGTACGACGACGCGCGCGCAACACCCATGCTGCACGAGGCGTTCACGTTCCCGAGTATGGACGAGATTGTGCGCGTCCAGAAGCAGGCGCTGGGGCGCCGCGAGAGGGGCGACGACGACGACGACGGACCCACGAAGCTCAGGGACCGCGTCGGGCGTAGCCAGGACGGAGAGGTCGTCCAGATCAACGGCCACCTCGCGGTGACGGCGGAGGCGGCGATCGCGCTGGTCGTCAACGGAGAGACTCGGGTCTGGATCCCGAGCGAGGCCGAGCCATTGCAGGCCAGGCTGTGCGTCATCGCGCATTGCGCGACACGAGGGCACCAAGGGTACAAGGCGACAGCCGGAGAACTGCGCCGATACTTCTACTGGCTCAACATGGACGACGCGGTGAGACGGTTCGTGAAAAGCTGCCTACACTGCCGCCCACACGTGATGGGCAAGGCGGAGGTGGACCGGCCGCTGCAGGCAACGGCGGAGCCGCGCCACCCGAGGGACATCGTCGGGTTCGACTTTGCCCAGATGTTCGACAAGGCCCGACTGGCCAAGGAGAAGCACGACGTTTATCGACCGGTCCTGTTCACGTACGCGCTGGTCGTGGTCGACCTATTCTCGCGACGTCTGTACATCCACCCGACGGCGAGGGCCGATGCGGCGAGCGCCGCGGACGGGCTGCTGGCGTTTGCGGCGGAACATGGGGTGCCACGACGGCTCGTGAGCGACAAGGGACGTCACTTCGTGGACGAGACGGTCAGCAAGTTGGCGACCGCCTTTGGGGCCGAACGGATGTTCTCGGTCCCCAACGCGGCGTTCACGAACGGACGAGTCGAGCGCATGGTGGGCTCGGTACGAGGTCTACTGGAGAGCGCCGTCAGTGAGCTACAACTACCGGTGGTCGACTGGGTCCGGACGCGCGGGGCCGTCCAGTACGCGGCCAACTCCAAGACGCTGGGCGTCCTGGGGAATCGCTCCCCGTTCGAGGTCGAGACGGGCATGCCGCCGAGGGTGCCCCTACACGTCGTCCTCGAGAGCGGCGAGCAAGGAAGGCCTATCGTTCGCGAGCTGCGGATGGAGGGCCAGGACTTCGAGACGTACTTCGAGGCGCTCAAGAAAGAGCTGGAGACGACCTGGGAGGATGTTCGGCGGCAGGACCGCGAGCAGAACGGAGCGGCGCGCACGCGGGCGGACACAAGGCGGCGGGCGCAGCAGGTCGACTTTGGGGTCGGCGACTACGTCATGCTACGGCTGGCGACCGCGCCGCCGTCTCAGCTCATGGCCGACTGGACAGGGCCGCACCAGGTCGTCCAGCGGCGAAGCGACGCGACATATGTGGTCGCGGACTGCGTCACCGGGAAGCGGCAGGAGGCACACGCCAACCGCATCGTCAAGTACGAGGACGCTGGCTGGCAGCCATCGGACGCGGTCCGGCGCCACGTCGCGCACGGCAAGTACAACGTGCAGATCGAGACCATCGAGAGCTGGTCCCTGGTGGGCGAGGACTACCACCTCACGATCGTTTTCAAGGGCGACCCTCACGCGGGGGCGCTCCGCGAGAAGCGGCCCATCCAGGATGCCTACGAGCGGTTCCCGTACCAGGTGCTCAAGTACCTGCACCGGCTGATGGTCCGGGAGAAGTACCACAGGCAGCATGCACCAGCGATGGCCCACCGGCTCGGGATCGACCCCGAGTGGCTGAGGAAGGCGAGTGCCCGGGAGATGAAGGCGTATGCTTCCGGGAAGAACGCGGGAGACAGGACGTAGGCTTTCTGTCCCGGCTCGGCGGCGAGGGCCGAGCCTCGGGGGCAGTGTCATGCAGGGCAGCCCACGTCCAAGTCCCTCGCGAGCGCGGAACGGTCGGGAACCGTTCCGCATGCCGCGGCAGGCCGACAAAGAGATTCGGCCGCGCGATGACCCGCTATCTTGACAGAGAGATTCGGAAGCGGGGACAAACGGGAAGATCGGAGTGACAGTTGGCTGGCGTGTGGCCAGAAGTTGGCCGGCTCGTGACCAGAAGTTGACGGGCCCGTGACCAGCTGCTGGCTGGCTCGTGGCAAGGGAGCCAGCCGGAGCAGCTTGGTCGGACAGAGACAGGAGTGATTAGCAGTGCCTTTTCACTTGGAAGTGCGGAGCGAGAGTGTTAAGCGCCAAGCAAGCCATCTTACCCCTCAGACTTAGTCTTGCGGAGTAGCGCGGGACGCGGGACGAGGGCGAGGCTGACGCCGTGCGTCGAGCCGAACGCTGTGTAGAGGCCCACTGGAGTGAACACTCTGCGGTAGGCCTAACATCTTCGAGTTTCTCTTCGGAGTGCGCGGCAGGGACTTGTTTAAAATTTTGTGCCACGGGAAAACGACGAGCGCGACAGAGGGAGACGCGGCGCGGCCAAGTGTTGGCAGCGTCGCCTCGAAAGATCCTCTTGATTCGCAGCATCGGAATTCGGTTCCTCTGCTTGCTTGTCCCTTTGAAAGAAGGGTGGGCGCAGGGTGGATCGAGGGAGCGGTGGCCAGGACTTGTTCGTTCGTTCATGATGAATGAAAAGTTGGCTGCTCGTATGCTCCGAGTGCAGAAGGCTTCATGCTGTTACGCGATGCGCAACACTTGAATCTGAACGCAGAACGCAAGGAACCGCTCTGGTCGCGGTACGCCCACTGGCGGAAGCGACTGAGTTTGACTTTGCAGCGTCGCCCCCGCACGACCGACTCTATGAACGAGTGGGCATCGGCGGTGAGGGCGTGTGAAACGAAGTAAAACGACGACTGGACGAGGCGTGACATTGTCGCGACTTTTCAGAAACAATCAAAATCGCTGATGAGGCGCTTGCAGGGGGAAGTTTTTCTTCTGTTAGTGTCTCTTCTTGAACGCGTCGCCCTGTGTGATGCTTTCATCAAGAACAGCAATCTGGTTGATCCTGCCAGTAATCATATGCTTGTCTCAAAGATTAAGCCATGCATGTCTAAGTATAAGCGATTTATACTGTGAAACTGCGAACGGCTCATTATATCAGTTATAGTTTCTTTGATAGTGTTTATTAGATGGATACTTGTGGCAAATCTAGAAACAATACATGCTTATAGGCCCGACTTTTTGGGAGGGCTGCATTTATTTGATATAAACCAATACCCTTCGGGTTGTTTTGGTGATTCAGAATAACTAAGCGAACCGCAGAGGTCTCGTACCGGCGGTGAATCATTCAAGTTTCTGCCCCATCAGCTGTCGACGGTAGTGTATTGGACTACCGTGGCCATCACGGTGACGGAGAATTAGGGTTCGATTCCGGAGAGGGAGCCTGAGAGACGGCTACCACATCCAAGGAAGGCAGCAGGCGCCTCGTGAGAAAAGTACTATAAGTGTGGGTTAGGGTAGTCGGTTAGGGTCGGTCTCGGTTAGATTGGGTTAGGGTCAGGTTCCGAGTCGGTTCCGGTTCCGTTCCGTTCCAGATGGGTTCCGATCCGGTTCCGTCAAAATGGGTTTGGGTTCTGAAAAGGTTCCGTTCCGAGAACGTTCGGTTCTGAGAACGTTCCAGAATTGGGTCTACGTTCAGGTCTGTTCTGGTCAAGTCTACGTTCAGGTCTGTTCTGTTTCGGGAAGAAAGCGCAATTCGCCGAGTCCGGAAAAGTTTTGTCCCGAGGACGGAAAAGTTTTGTCCCGAGGGGTCCTCGGGAAGATTTGATGATAGGGGTAAGCAGGCCTATGTGTTAAGCAGGAGAAACGGTGATTAGATAGGAGTAAGCAGGGCGTATGAAGAAGCAGGTGTTTTGGGCTGGAGAGCAGTTCCCGAACTCATGAGAGCAGGCATCGCCGGTGCCCAATCAGGCGCAAACTGGTACCGCTTGAGACTAGCCTCTTCTAACCTAACCTTATCATGTGAGCGCACCTCATCGAGTCCAGTTCACACGGTCTGGTTGGTTTCATTGGCGATGTCTGTTTTCATGGAGGGAGCTGCGAGTGAGAATCAAGTCAAATCGACCTTAAAATTTAAGTAGAAAGGGGGGGTATGGGAGGGGGTAGAGGGGGCGTTTGAGAGTAGGGTTAGGGTGACTCGAGTAGGTTAGGGTAAGTTTTGAGAGTGTTGAGAGTGGTGGGGTGGACTGACTCGGTTAGGTTAGGTTAGGTTAGGTTAGTTAGGTTAGGTTAGGTTAGGTTAGGTTAGGTTAGGTTAGTTAGGTTAGGTTAGGTTAGGTTAGGTTAGGTTAGGTTAGGTTAGGTAGTTAGGTTAGGTTAGGTTAGGTTA